>CM070638.1:44654290-44821079 GCA_036346255.1 Ampelocalamus luodianensis
TTTCTCAAAAGCAAAGGTGACTTCCGACCACTTCGGTAATTTATTGATAAGGGAGGAGTCGATTGTATTTACCTCACGTTCAACTGCTTTCAGCTGTCTCCGTGATTCGTATGCCGAAGATCCCCCATAGATGTGGTCAATGGTGTGTTGTGGATCCTGGAACGGCATCTCCTCATCATCCGACTCCTTTTGTCCACTGGTTTGACCTACCTGTTCAAGAATAGGAAGTGGTCCTTTGCCAGAATAATAGTCCTCGAGTTTCCGTAAGAAAACTCGGCAGTTACGAAGATCATACCCTTCTTTTTTATGAAAAGGACACCACCTTGGTTTGTCGTTCCTCCGATCTGGGCGTTTACCTTTACCCTGATCGGGATTTTGCTTGGGGTTGCGTGGCTCCTTATCGCTCACGGCTAGGACCTCCTTAGAACCAAAGCAACTGGAGATTTTTGCCTTTTTACCTTGTTCTTAGATTTCTTAGCCTTTTATCTTTTTTCTTACCACTTTCGCCTGCTTCCTTGGGGATGTCGTCTTTGAGATCAATAGTATTGTTCCATTCGACTGCTTCAGCAGCAGTTGCATATCTATCAGCCATCTCAAAGAGCTCAGCGACGGTGGCAGGTGGATGTAAAGCGATGTCCTCTGTTATTCTTACGCTACGGACTCCTGGAAAGCCACGATCATAGGCGAGTCGAAACTTCGGAATAGAATTTGAACTGGTCAAGCGCTGATGAATTGGCGTAGCGTTTCACGGTTGTTTTGCCTTATCCGGTGCAGGTCATCTTCCTTTCCTGGGCGATTGTAAATGCCCTGGAAATTTGCCAAAAATAGATCACAGAGGTGTTGCCACGAGTAGATCGATTCGAATGGCTGGTTTAAAAGCCACGATCGCGCCGATCTTTCGAGTACAGTCGGAAGGTAATTTGCCATGACATGCTCTCCTCCTCCTGCAGCTCGGATAGCTGTAGTGTAGATTTGGAGGAACTCGATGGAGTTTTGAGTTCCATCGAATTTCTCCATGTTCGTTGGTCGAAATCGAGGCGCCAACGAATCGCTCAAGGTCGGTGAGAACGCCCGACATCCCGAGATAACCTCTTGTCTTCTTCTTTGTAAAAACGAGGGGTTAATGTCGCCGGGTGATCGAACTCGTCGATATCCAGCCATGGGGGGGGGGCTAGGCCTACAATAGGTCTCAGCCTTACAAGGGAAATACTCCTCGTACCCCACTTGCCGCCGAAGTGGTGAAAGGTCACCTCTCCCATGGGCTTGTGGCATTTTCCTCATGTCAAGAGAACGACGTGAGGGAGAGTCGTGCCGCCTTCTATGCGACGAGTTTTCTGAACGGCTAGCAGAAGAAGTAGTCGTACTATTACGACTTTTTGGTTGTGGTCGACGCAGTCGTTCGAGTTTGGCCATTGTGTTACGAAGCCTTTGCATGATCTCCTCTGCAAAGAGATCATAACCTGGTGCTCGAGCGAGTTCTTGAGTCGGGTTTTCCAGCAAATCATTAATGTGCTGGAGCTCTTGAGCTTCCTCCGACTAAAAATAAGTGCGCTCGGGAAGGTTCTTCTGAGCCACTATTCTTTTCCGTCGGGTTGCTTCAGAATGGTCTGTTTCATACCCCTGAGCTTGCTTTAATGGAGTGCGAGAATGTTGAGGATATCCCGCACGTTTATTAAAGTGTTTGTTTCGTTCGCCAACTGTGGTGTCCTTGTCATTACGACGAGGCGATGTAGAGTATGCTCGGCGGGAAGCATGTTCAATCCTTCTTCTGGGAGAACGATCCTTATCAGAGGGAATGACAAAGACCTCCCGTGGATGACCTCCACTTGCGCTCGAGACCCCCTCACTTGAGGAGCAGTTGAGCGACACCATCTAGCGACTTGGAGTAAACCCCTCCAGGTGTGGGAACTCCGGGTTATAACCGTCTCCGTCTACAGGTAGGTCCTGCGTCGGGACGGTTGGATTTGGATGAACAACGTGTTCGATCCTCTTCCCTGCGGAAGCACTCGGAGAGAGAGGACCATCAGATGTCGATGGAGCTCCGGAATGATGGCCTCCAGAACTTGTCTTGCTAAATCGTACTGCCTTGGGGGGATTCGAACACTTGGAGGAAAAACTCTCGTCGTGTTGCGAGTTTGCCCCGAGACATGCTTGTTGCTGGTCGGGTTGACCCTTGCCTCCCGAGGAAATTGATCCCTCGACTGGGCGTACTGTCGTGGGGGATAAGGATCCCTCCTCGACTCCGGTGGTAATGCAGTCTCCGAGATCTGATGGAAGATCTCCAGAGGCGGCAACACCGTCAGAAGATTCGATACTCGGTTCGTAGTCGAAACCGGCATCCATTCGATGTCTGCATAATCGGCCAAGTCAAACCAATTCACCTCGTTCCATTCTCCTGCCATTGTAGCATCAAAGAGAAAAGAAAGAACTGTTGACAAGGAATTACCAGAAGAGCCCCACAGTGGGCGCCAACTGTCGGTGTTTTAGAACCGATCTTACGTAAAGATTGTTTGATTCGGGGTCTCGAATTGATCACGTGACGAAGGAGACACGGGATTTTTATACAGGTTCGGGCCTTCTCGGATGAGAATAATAACCCTACTCCTGTGTATCTTGTATTTGCCCTCTGGATTACAATTGACTGAAGGTTTTCCTAACTGTCTTCCAGGAAAGGCGCTCTTTGTCCCCAAAAGGGTCCCTCTCCCCTACTATCTCTAAAAGACTCCTATTTATACTAAGCAGTGGCGGACGTCGTCATTCCAGGCTAATTACTCTCATTACTGCGCAATAATGAGAGTAATTACCGGAGTAGTAACCTCCCCATGCTGTCAAACGGTTATCAGTCAGAGATAGTGGGGAATTATCAATAGTTATGTCAAAACATAACTGCGTATTTTGACTGTTTGGATCCTCACTATTTAGTGGGTCTTCTGACGGGTGGGTCCAGTAAATCGTGAGGAATCTGTAGCAGAGCTAGTCGTAGAAAGACTTATGACCAGACGTAGTCGTAACGATTATACCATAGTCGTAGAAGAACTTACGACTAGGGGGTAGTCATAACGATTATACCATAGTCGTAGAAGAACTTACGACTAGGGGGAGTCATAACGATTATACCATAGTCGTAGAAGAGCTTACGACTAGGGGGTAGTCGTAGGATAACCTACGACTTCCTGACTCGTTCTTCCCATATAATATTCAAGGGGTATGCTTTGTGACGTCATATTTCCTTATTAATAACCGAGAAACATAAGGTTAGGGTTGAGTACAGATGGAATGAATCCTTTCGGTAACATGAGCAGACGACATAGCACCTTGCCCGTGAATCTATGTATGTACAACCTTCCTCCTTGGTGTGTATGAAGCGGAAGTACATTTTGATGTCACTACTTATCCAAGGGCGAAGCAACACGGGAACGATATTGATATATACCTAGCACCATTCTTGGATGATCTTGTGACCTTTGTGGAACGAAGGGGTACAAGTATGGGATGCATAAAGCGAGAGAATTTCTCTTACGCGCCATGTTGTTCTGCACTATCAATGATTTTCCTGCCCTTGGTAACCTATCGGGCTTCAGTACGAAAGGAGCCAAAGCCTGTCCGCACTGCTGTCACACCCCGAGATTAACATCCCGGATCTTCTGTGCATAACTGAACTAGTCCCATGATCAGTGGCTAGCTCACACAGTAAAAAAATGTGATAACACAACCATAAACGTTAAAAGTTATTAAATAACAAAAGAGTTGATTACGAGATAGCCTTACAGGGCAACATTAAATAAACACAGCGGAAGACGATGAAGAAGTAGTAGGGTCCAGTAATCTGCCACAGGCAATCAACTGGGGTAGCGGCCTAGTCGCCATGATCCACACCTGAAGCGAAGTCCTTCTCCTCTGAAATTTTGTTTGCATAAAGCAAGAATGAGCACAACTTCCGTGCTCGCAAGATACACCCGTCAAATAACAGAATGATATGCATAAATGGATGTAACATAGGATGGCTTATAGGGTTATTTGTGCAAAAACAGCATTTGACATTAAATACCATACTAAGTTCAAAAGCTCAACTTTTATAAAATCTAAAATTGATTTTGTATTGATAAAGATAGTGTAGGCACCAACCTAACACCAACATAAACACGGGCACCGACCCGGGGCTTCAACCCATAACTTTTCTCATGGACACCCATCCATGTCAAACTGTTTTTAAAAACATTTTGAAATCGAAGTCTAACTTTGAGTGGCTTTGCCAGCATGTCCATGACCGTGGACACGGCTATTCGAATAGTTTTTACACTCTGCAGAGGTTGTACAACTTTACCCACAAGACATGATTTCTCTAGTTGTTTGGCATCCGTCGATACCACCGCTCACTACCTTAGGTAAGCAGTCTAGAGCACGTGTCAAGGTCTTTACAACGCATCATTCCACCATAGTCCTCCCTCGCTAAGGTTTCGCCCCCTTTGGACTATCCGTCCGCAGGGTTCAGGCCCCCTCTTGCGCCAGGTGGGACTAACAAAGGTCATAACACGACTACCCACCGCACCAATAGGAATGACCATAATGGAACTTTGCAAATTAATCAGCCAGGTCCTGCCCATACAAGACATGTGGTAGTACGGTATGTCTCAACAAGATGCGGCTCGAAGACCGGTCCTTAAGCGACTGGCGACAACCAACGTAACCACGGGCTTCAACCTACCAGCTTGAGCCCGTGCATAAACCTGCACCCACCAGACAACCGTTTCGCCCATGTCCAAACTATCATTTTATTTCATTTTCCAAAGTCATTTATAAAACTCCCATGACACACCAATGCCAAGGGTACAAATTAAACAACATTTGACTTTTGGCTGAAATTTCCCAAATGAAATATATGTGATCTATAAGCATGGCTAAGCACAATATTTTCCAAATGATCCTAGTCCATACTATTGTATCAACTAGGTTTTTATCTAGGGTGACAATATGTTTGCTTTAATTACCAAAATTGGCCATACAAAGGATTTTAGGCATAACTATAAATTTAAAAACAGGAATTTAAATTACTGAATATAAATAAGCATGCAGTAATAATTTGAAACAGAATTTAAATAATTTTAAATAATGGGTGAAAATATGATCAAGAATGTAACTTACCTCGCTTGAGGTGAACAGATCAACTGATACTGAGGTGATGTTGTCTTTCTTAACAAGTCACCTAGTACTCACAAGTACTTTCTCCAGGTAGTCTATGTGTACAATCACGATGATCATACAGTCAAAATCAATCCTCTTATGTGCTCTTCAACGGCATCGAAATCTGACTTTCCAAAGTCGTCGAAATCTATACGCAAAAATAAACCAAATTCAAACAGAATTCGAAACAGAATTCAAATGAACTCCAAATAAAATAATTTTGGTGTGGTTGGCTAGATCTTGAATTTATATAAATTTAGAAATTTGAATGGGCTCAATTGGAGTTCGGATGTAAAAGATATGGGCTTTGGAAGATTGCAATTACATGAAATAATGAAATTAGGGTTTTTCTGATTTATTGGAATTATTTTTGTACTGAAAAAGGGATTTATTGCACAAGATGACGTCACCGGCTGATTTTCGGGACTTAAATAAATTAAAAGAAATTTCCGACACGTGGGTCCCACATGTCGGCCTCACGGCTCATGTGGACTAAGTCCACGGTTAATGTAGACTAGGGTTGGGGCTGAGGTGGCGGTCCGTGCGTATGTGGCTCTGACCCGGCCGCCACGGGGATGCCACGAGGGCAAATGTGCTGAGGTGGCACACGGGTGGCGCCTACGTGGCAGCGCCACGTTGACACGAGGCCGGCGGCGGCTCGGCGACGAGCTTGCCGGCGAAGGGCGGCATGGTAGCAGCCGGCGAGGGTACCAAAAGATAGAGTGAAGCGTGGGGGTTATTATGCGCACGATTTTGTCACCTGAGGCGGCAGCGATAGCCGGCGGCGAGGAGATATGCGGCGGTGCGGTTCGGCGATGTGGCGGCGCGGTGTTCCGGTGGAGCTTCGGAGAAACAGAGGTGAGCACCGGGTGCGCGAAGGCGTGGCGAAGCGGATGGTGGCGGCGGCGAGGATGCGGCGGCGGTGACGGCGGCGCAATCGGTGGCGCAAGGAGTGGCAGCCGTCGGCGAAGATTTTGGAATTCTGGCAAATCGAAAAGGGAAGAGGAGGAGTGGGTTGGGGCGCTGGGATGAGGAGAAGGAGGCGCTCCTGAGGCTCCCTTTTATAGGGGCCGGGGAGTGCCGGAGCGGGAGATCGGTGTGGGGGAGAAAGACGGCGGTTGCGGCAAGCGACCGTTCCGGTGAACGTGGGCGTGATGGAGGGGAAAACGGCCGGGAGTGGGCGCGGCTTGAGGGGCGGTTTGAATGTACGTGGCTGCGTGAGGAGAGGGGGCGGGAAAGGCGGCGTTGACGGAGCTTGGCGTGGCGGAAAATGGCGGCGTCGACAGTTTCGGCGCGAGGAAGAAGAAAGCAGACAGGGCCCACGCGTCGGTGAGAGAAGAGGGGAGGGGACTGGCTGTCGGGTGGGGTCCGGCGTCGGTGGTGGAGAGAGGCGTGGGCGCGTGCGGCTCGGCCGACTGGACGCATGGCGGTTTTGGGCTAAGGCTTTGGGTTTCGGCCCAAAGCTATTTTTGATTTTTCTTTTGTTTTTCTTATTTGATTTAATTCTGGTAATACAAAATGGCTTTAGAAAATAGCAATTAATTTTAAAAAATTATGGAAAAATTCACAGAAATTTCTATACTTATTTTGGACTTAATAAAATTATTTCCAACTTTATGTTGGCTTATAATTTTGCAAATAAATTATTTTAGCTTTAAAATATTTAGGAAAAAGCTTTTAAAAATTTCCAGAAAATCCTAGAAATTAAGTAAATTTTTATTTTTCTGATTAAATCAAATGAAACTTCAAGAACTTCAAATAAATTTCACTTTTGACTTTTAAAATTTCAAAAATTCAAATAAAGCAAAGAAAATCTATTAAATTTCAGAAAATCCAATAAAATATTAACTTTATTTTATTTTATTTTGGTAACATAACCTTGGGATGTTACAACTGCTTAGATGCTACGGAGAGTGTATGGTTGAACAACTCGCGCAAAACTTTGTATATGCGTCACCGTAGGTTCCTTACCAGGAGTCACCCATACCGCAAGATGAAGAAACAATTCGACGGAAATAAGGAGGACAATTCAACTCCAAGGGCTTTTAAAGGGAAAGATGTCTATGATATGGTTAAGGATATCTATGTTGTGCTTGGGAAGGGACGTATATTAAAAACCCGTCAGAAGAACATCTGGAAGAAGCGGTCAATTTCTTGGGACTTACCTTATTGGGAGCACTTAGAAGTTCGTCACTGCATCGACGTCATGCACGTGGAGAAGAATGTATGTGAAAGCTTGATTGGTCTCTTACTGAACATTAGTGGCAAAACAAAGGATGGTGTTAACGCACGACGTGACTTGGTTGATATGAACATAAGGACCGAGTTAGCACCGAAAGAGACCAATAAAGGACGAACATACCTTCCACCAGCTTGCTACACTATGTCCAAGGCCGAGAGAAATGAATTGTGCCAAAGCTTGTATGGTGTTAAAGTCCCGTTTGGTTACTCCGCTAACATTAAGAAACTTGTTTCTATGCAAGATTTGAAATTAATTGGTATGAAGTCTCATGATTGTCATGTGCTGATGACACAAATGCTTCCTGTTGCAATTAGGGGTATCTTGCCGAACAAGGTCCGAGTGGCAATCTTGAGGCTGTGTTATTTCTTCAACTCAATTGCTCAAAAGGTCATCGATCCCGAAGGACTAGATGCTCTATAGGCCGAGGTGGTGACGACTCTATGTCAACTTGAGATGTATTTCCCTCTGTCATTTTTCGATATCATGGTCCATCTCATTGTTCATCTTGTGAAAGAGATAAAGATATGCGGTCCTGTATTCCTACGTCATATGTACCCGTTCGAGAGGTATATGGGAATTCTTAAGTCCTACGTACGGAATCGATCTCGACCAGAGGGCAGCATCATTGAAGGTTATGCAACCGAAGAGGTCATTGAGTCCTGCGTCGACTACATGGCTCAGGTGGAACCGATAGGTGTGCCTCTATCTCGTCATGAGGGAAGGCTGGATGGTATCGGGACCATCGGAAGGAAATCAATCACCCGATCCGATACGCACGCTCAAGCCCATTTCACGGTCTTGCAACACATGACCCAAGTGTCCCCGTACATCGACGAACACAAAGACATGGTACGCCAATGTAATCCGGCCGGTCGGAGGTTTGGATCACGAGAGCACAACCGTCGGTTCAACGAATGGTTAAATGTACGAATCATGGTAGGAGGTCATCAAGTGATGATCTGCTGCTATGGTTGGCAAAGGGCCACAATTTACAATTGTCACATGGCAAGGATACGACATAAATGGGTACACATTTTATACGGCACTCAGATAGGAAGAGCACTGATCCGAATAGCGATGTCCGCATAGATGCATTCGATGCACCGATGGTGAGGAGCTCGTACTATGGGCAAATAGAGGAGATATGGGAGCTCGACTACGTGCTTTTCAAGATCCCCTATTTGGTGCCGTTGGGTCCATCTCCACGGTGAAGGTCGACAAATGCGGCGTCACTACCGTGGACCTCGATCGTGTCGGATACAAAGACGAACCATTCGTCTTGGCTAACCAAGTTGTTCAAGTCTTCTATGTAACCGACCGGCAAATAAGAAGCGTCACGTAGTTCTTCATGGAAAAGAAGGATTGTCGGAGTTGAGAATATAGTGGACGAGGAAGAATACAATCAATTTGACGAGTTGCCTCCTTTCGGAGACGGCATCAGGCTCGAGGAAGAACCCAGCGAGGAAGCTAGCTATATGCGCATCGATCATCATGAAGGGCTATATTTTAATTAAGAAATTACTCTATTGTAATTAATTTATTCCATAACATCATGTGTTATGGACTTGTAATCTGTAAATGACGTATATTTTGATGTCAACGTGGAATTGTAATCGCTCCCGTCCTTGTGGACCGTATATTTTGGTGCATTAAAAATTCATTTAATTTGGAAAATAGTCCAGTTGCACCACCTTTCTAGAAACCTAAAAAACTAAAATTTTATGGCAAATAGTCCAACACCTTTGCAAAGAAACTAGCATACTCATGCCTAATCTGCGATCGTCCGCTGCAGAAGACGGCACGAGTCGCCCCACCCTTCCACACCGCAGCCAATGCTCGTGCACGGTGGCCATCCTCCAACAGCGCCACACCCGCCCGGTGGCGGCCTTCTTCCCCACGCGCGCTGGACCATGTCCGGCGAGCATCTGGCACCGCCTGCACTCCCGGTTGGTCTTGGCCGTCTCGTACCCGCCGCCGGTTGGCTCGTCCTCGACCTGGCTGATGTAGTGCTTCCCAACGTCGCGCGTCTCGCCAGCCGTGTAGAGGAGGAGGCCGAGCACGTAGGCCGCGACCTTGTGGCCGGCCACGGCTGCCCGTTCAAGGAACATGAGGCCGCGCTGCATGTCTTGGGGCGCGAAGACAAGCCCGAGGCCGACGATGAAACAAGCCCCCGGGTTGCCGGCGCTGGCCAGGTGGTTGATGATGGTGAGGTAGCGCTCGTTGTCCTGCCACTTCATCGCCTCTTCTCACTCCAGCGCCACGCGCCTGCCCATGGCGCGTTCCTTGGACACCTTGTACAAGGCCTTGCAACTCCAATATACGTACAGACAAAATTCAAGATGTTAGAATAAATAGTAGTATGTACGTATTTTGTAGGTATAAATATGTACGCACGTTAATCGTAGGCTGCATAGGTCCTCCATGGGCTGAGGAGAGCTCGCGGCCACACGACCGACAATGTCGACGATGACATCGTGAGAAAGAGCAGCGATCACCGACCTCCTCACTTTGGTGCTGGCCGTCATGCTCTGCATGCTCACCTTGGCGATTGCTGCGCGTATGTACTCAAAACCGTGAGACGAAGAGAGCGATGGGAGTTTAATCTTCGGTGAATTATTCCGTCTTATAAAGAACTAGGAGTAACTGGCACATGAGACGAAGAGACGGTTGTGCCATGGTCAGATGAAGAGACACATTGCGCGGGAGACGAAGAGGTAGGAAAGAAATATCACAGATGGTTCTATCTTGGAACCGTCTGTGATAATAATATCACAGACGGTTTGTGATAATAATATCACAGACGGTTCCAAGATAGAACCATCTGTGATATTAGTATATTACAGACGGTTATACAATTGAACCGTCTGTAATACTTCACAGACGGGTTTATTTTCAAACCGTCTGTGATAAGGAGTCCTCATCACAGACGGTTCATCGTACGAACCGTCTGACGGTTCGTAAGATGAACCGTCTGTGATGAGGAACTATTACAGACGGTTCTAATTACTAATCGTCTGTGAAGTACCACAAACGGTTGGTAATAAGAACCGTCTGTGATGAGGCACATATCACAGACGGTTCATGGAACCGTCTGTATAAGTTCAACACAGACGGCTCCTTTGGAACCGTCTGTGATGAGGTGTCTGGTATGACCTGTTTTGTAGTAGTGGTACGACAAAGGTCATCGCGAGCTGGAGTTTGCTGCCGGTCAGTGGGTTTGGCTTCGTCTTTATCATCATTGCGCAGCATCTTGGTCTATGTCGAGCCATGGAAAGTTGGGACCATGCTATTTTGGACTGTATCAAGTACTTCAAAAGATCGCCATGGTGGCTTATCGTTTACAACTGTTGGCCCGTGCAAAAAATAAATGATGTTTTCCACGTCAATTTATTAAAACCGTTTGTTAGTCTGCCACCTATGGTTCCTCCAGCCCTACCGACTCTTTTGCATGGTCACGTTTGCCCGGTGCCGGCAAAAGTCCTCAAGTCTCGCATAGCTATTGATAAACTTCAGCTTGTTGTGCAATGGGAAGATGCCCCCGCGACGAGTGCGTGTTGGGAAGATTTTGAGCAATTTCAGCAGTTGTACCCTTTATTCCAGCTCGAGAATGAGCTACTTGTAAAGAATGAGAGAGATGTCATGTGGGGCATGCATTATGAACGACGCAAGAAGAAGAAATCGGACGACAAGCAGTTAGAGTTGGCTTCGGTTGCGCCTGCTGGACCTTTGGATGTGCCAGCTTAGGGATAACCTTCCAATTTCTAGTTTCCTTTAGAACTCTTTACTAAATCAGGAATAGTTATAGATTAGTTTCCTTATTTTGAGATTGATTGTGTCACATCCCCAAATTAATAAAGAGGTTTATTATGCATCTAAGAGGTTTATTATGCATCTCATTAGCATGCATCATGTTTTGAAACCATTCATTTGAATATTGTACTTGGAAAATCTCAAAATACAAATAAAACATACACTTCAATTTGAGCTCCAAACTAAAAACTGAATTAAATGCTACTGAAGATCCTCTGGAAATAATTTATTCAAATACTATTTTAATTATCGCGAATTAATATAATTTTTCCCAAATTTTTGGGACTGGTTTGAACCCTAAGAAAATTCAAACACCTTTAAAAGACCTTGTCTAAGTTTGGATTTATATATTACAAAATATGTTAGGAATAGTAGGGTTTAATAATTTTTATGGACACTAGGCTATCCCAGGAACCTCCAGAAATTATTTCATGATTTTAGGAATTTTATTTATATTTTTAAGCCTCTCATCAAAGTAGGAAAAACCTTTTAAACCTCAGTCAAACCCTAGTACTATTCCTCGGGCCTGAACCACACCTTGACTCGAGTCTGACCCAGGTGAACTGACTTAGCCCGACTGCCTAAATGCACCAATGCATGCAGGCCGTTAGATCCTCATTCAACGGTCCAGATCTCGCATCCTGTTGACCAGTCCGAACGCCTTTCTAATCTGATCCGTCCATTCGCAATCCAACGACCGATTGAAAACCACTTAAACCCCACCTCGCCGTGTGACTGACGCTGTGGGACCGCGCTGTCAGAGTCGTCTCCTACCTCCCATTGCGGGCGCAGAAAGCTAGCGCCACGCGCTCGCACTGCTCCGACAGGCACAGTGACAGCGATGCTTACGCTGTCAATCCACCGCCCCATCCACCACTCCGGAGCGTTCCCCACTTCACACCGCCTCCATTCCCGTCATCACCCGAGCTTAATACTCCCTCGACACCCCGTTTCTTCCTCACTTCTCCTCTGTTTGACCGAGGAGAGGGAAGCTTCCTTGAGCTCATTTCTCTGGTAAGTTTCTCGCCTCTGGCGCCCTCAGCTCCTCTTTGCATGCCATTTCCATTTTGGCTTATGCGAGCTCTTGTTCTTGCTTGTAGCCTCTGGTTCACCTTCGTGCTCTAGCTCACGTCCAGAGCGCGCACGCGAGAAGCTCACCTTGCCACTTTCAAATCTGGAAGGTATTATCCTCAATCCACCGCGTCACCGTATGTGCTTTAGGTCATTGATCAAAACCCCTCAACTCGTTCCTTTATTGCACGACAGGTTTCCGGTGAATTGAAGTTTTGACTCTTTTCGGCCAAGGTTCAAACCCTTCATCTCCCACCTTGTTTGGTAAGTCATTGTTCAATTCCTTGCTCCTATAGCATGCTCTTAGGTTCCTGAAGCTTTGCCGAGCATTCACTAGTCTCATCTTTGCTCAGGACTCCCTCTCCACGTGCAGCCGTGTTGGCACCACCTTCTTCTCCGGCGCTGTCGGTGCTCCAACTGACTTCTAGCTTCCCCGAGCATCCACCTAGCTCAGGTAGCCTCCAAGTAGTCTTTAGACACTCGGGCACTCGCTTGTTTGCGCTGCGAAGTGACTTTTTGCTGTTTTGGGGTTTGCCGTATTGAGCGCCGCCGCTCAACTCCGGCTAGCCGCCGGTACAGGTCGGCTCAGCTGTCGAGGCTACTTCCTTTAGGAGCGCATTGCTATTTTGCACCTATACATATCCTTGGTTGGCGTCGCCGTGGCCGGAATCGCCGGCAAGCCACCGGTGAAACGCGCGAGAGTGAAATCCCGTTGTCGTACGCCGACCGCGACTGTAGCAACGTCATTAAACATTAACTTCAATCATTAGTAATAACTGATGTCTTAGCTGCGGTAATGTTCCACTTACATGCGGGCCCCATGCACGGAAAGCGGGGAGGTTACGAATATTGCCACAGCGACTGACATGTGGGCCTAGTCTTTAAACCCTGTGCACCATGCGCGTGTGTCGGTAGATCAAGTCCCGTGGACCGAGCCTCTGACGGCCGGGACCCACATGTCAGTTCGGATTTTAAAATCGGAGTTAAATGAAAAATGGCACTGTTCTTGGGACCCCACCGGTCAGCTACTGCGGCTAGCCAGGCGCCGGTGTAAAAAGGAATAAATACTTTATGAAATTCGAAATCCATTTATTTGTAAGCTGAAAAATATGTATAACTTTGAAAATACATAACTAATTCATTTTAACTCCAAACTGAGTGAAACCACTTCTGATAGTTTTCAAATTTAATGAACTATATATTAAAATTGGTTTCAAACATGGCTCTGTAACAGATAGCATTATTTTAGAAAATGAGATATAAACACTATTATTTTTACAAAAAGAAAAGACTGATAGCTTTAACAATTCAAAAGTAATTATTGGAAACTCCAAAAATAGTGAAATCAATTTTGATAATTTATATTTCAAAGGAACTTAATTATAAAAATGGTTCCCAACTTACCTCTGTCACGGAAACTATAGTTTGAGGAAAATGATCCTAAAGGATATTACTTTTACACTATTAATGCTGGTAACTTTGAAAATCAGTAACTAAATCTTGAGAACTCCAATTGGAGCAAACTCAACTGTTTTGAACTTATAATAATATTGCCTATTTATATATGTAATCCATGTACTCGCCACTATTCTACAAAATTTCACTTCATAATTAAATTACATAAATGAAGGTATATTGAAATCTGAAATTCAAACCATTATAACTTTCATATACTAAATCAAAATGAAATAATTCTTTCACCAAAAATCATTTAAAATCATGAATTAGCTACTGTAGAAAAATCATGCATTTTTGAGCATTTTGATTTTTGGAGTATTTCTCGATGTTTATTCGGTATTGTATTTATATAGATTCCGAGCTCATTGATATTGACTCTTACGCTACTGAGGGAGAGCAATTAGCCTACCAGCAAGGCAAGCATCCTTTGAACTTTCTTTTTGCATCATATTTGATCCCAATTTTGTTAGGGTAGATGCAATGATAATTGCTTGCATGGTAGTTCTATAATGTCGCTATTTTTGTGATGGGTAGTTAGACACATCCTATTATCTTGTCA
Source organism: Ampelocalamus luodianensis (assembly GCA_036346255.1). Classification (NCBI taxonomy): domain Eukaryota; kingdom Viridiplantae; phylum Streptophyta; class Magnoliopsida; order Poales; family Poaceae; genus Ampelocalamus; species Ampelocalamus luodianensis. Next base: position 44,668,612 of record CM070638.1, read on the forward strand.
TTGTGGCTATCCATGAATTATTCCCGTACTGAAATGCTTAAGATAGGATGTATGAATTTATATTGTTCGAGTCTGCTTAGCCATGCAAGTCTAGAACCGGTAGTTGGATTGTCGGGAATAACTCGACAATTATGGGATAGACACAACTCTCATTATTTACTTTTGGTTCAGATCTTCGGATCTGTTTTGTGAGTTAAAATTTTGTCATTTTAAATGAGCTTTTGGTCTGGACAAGTGTTGGTTAGTGATGGTGCTTCGTGCACGAGCTTTGGGTAAGTGGTTGACTTGTCTGGACAATTAAGGACCGAACTTTGGTAACGTCGTTGATTCAAGTACATTCGTGCTATCACACGCGGTATATGGGTGCCGTATGGTTAAGTAGGGGGAAAGTTTTATTGTGTTGAGTCCCACGGTGGTGAAATTGTAAGGGCATGGGACCGTGAAATCCCGTGTTCCTTTGGGCCGATAGGATGGGGGCGTTAACGTCTTGTGTTTCCTAGGATATATAGGATGGAGGCATTAACGTCTTGTGTTTCCTAAGAGCCATGGGTTGAGGGACTTGGCTCAATGGGATCTTCTTGCTAAAAACGACCGTATCTTGATTTACCCGGCCGACATACCATAGGAAGTATGCTATATTCGGAGGCATCTGGAGGCTTACGGGCTAATCAAGTCGTGTGGGTAAAGTAGTACACCCCTGCAGGGTATAAATCTATTCGAATAGCCGTGTCCGCGGTTATGGACAACCGCTTGAGTTCGGGAGTTACTATTGTTAGACTTGGAATTAAAATTATGGTTATAACTTGGTATCGACATGAATGGGATGTTCATGCTTGTTGTTGTATCAAAGTGGACCGCCACTTTGTTGTTGGTATGATTCATTTGTTATTGAATTCATTACTTATTCACATGCTTTACTTCTACTTCAAATCTGATTTTGAAATGACACTTGAAAAACTAGTATGTGTAGGTTGTTCAGTATTGCGTCTCTTTCGCAAAATTAAGCCAATATGAGCCCTTCCTTTGAATGACCTTATGCATAAATATTTTTATTTGTGTAAGACTTGCAGTACTCTTTGTACTCAGCCGGATGTTCTTGGCTTTACGGTGAGGAGGATAATGAGACCGACGAGCTTGTCGGTGTCGATTTAGGCGACACCGATGAGTAGCGTGCTATCTTTTAATCCCAGTCGGTTGCTGATGGGTTATGGGGCATACCACTGCTGGCCTTTTGGTTTATTTACTTATTTGTTTTCGCTACTACTTTATGAACTTGTTTAATTTGGCCGGTCGGCCACTTGTATTAGATGTAAACTTCAAACTATGTTGTATGCCTTTTGTACTATCAGTATTTGAAGGTTGTATGGATGTAACCGACGTTGAATGAGAGTATGGTTATATTGGTCGCTGATCTTGGGAGTCAATATAAGTCATACTCACTGTTCATGGGTTCCCATTTAGCTCGCTAAGTGTCGTGCTTGGCTTGTTGGAGAACCGACAATCATGCAGTGCTCGTAAAGGAGCGGCGCGCATGATCGTCGGGGCTCTAGTGTGCAGTCAAGACTCTCATTTAGACTGAGTTAAGTTGGAATTCATTTACCGGAGACCTAGAGTTATGTCTCTAAGACCATGCTTAGTCTCGGTCTTATGGAGATAACTCCGGGGTCCCCACAGATTGTTAGTCAAGTTTGTTAGGGTCTTTCTCTAATTAAAGGGGATAGACACTTTGCTTTGAGATTACAAAGAAAATTAGAAAACCCAATCTACTTCTCCCTATTTTGGTGCCGGTCTTGCCTTTGCCGCGCGGCTGCTGTAATCACGGCTCCTCAACCGCGCCGTCGAGCTCCAGGACCACGTCCCGTTACTAACCAAGATTATCCTCTCCGATCCAATCCCCTCTCGAACGATTCTGTCCGTGACATACCATCTTCTAGGATAAGCTTGATTAAATTATTGAGAGAGCCCAATCCTTTTATAGTTCTGTTCCATGTTCATGCTAACAGAAGGAGGCTTACAGCCTTACACTGAACATCATCCCCAAATAAGCTCAGACGTGACCTGTCTTCTTAATTTAGGAAAGACATCCAAGGAAAACTTCATAACCAGTGAAGAATCATTCCAGATTTCTGGCTCCCATCCCTCCTCTTTGCTGGTCCAAGCAAACTTTATCCCATGCTACTTAGTCCCTCTTGGATTATTTGATTCAGGATTTACCTATTGGATTTACTACATCCTTGGGCAGTTTATGACTGACATATTACAGGATTGAACCCACACACCCAAGTAGGTCATAGGAAATAATTCCAGTTTGCATGCCAGACTGTTTGCAACAACAGTTTCACTTTAAAATGATCAGAATAAAGCTTCATTTGACGGACATAGTACAGGATTGAACCCACACACCCAATGTTGGCAGCCAAAGTTTGCCAGAGGATTTTGAGATCGATCGAAGATATCCTTCTGAATCAGTCAACTAGAGGATGAGAAGGGTGACATCCATGGATTTAGCTACGGGCACTCTGTCCATTTCATGGAGGTCTATGTAGTGTACAGATATATTGAAGAAATGATTGACACGGCACTATGCCCGGAATACTACTAAACTACACTAACTACTAGTTTTAATATTATTTTATAATAAATTATAATAAGCAAATCAATAATAAAACTCATTCACGGGTCACAATAAAACATGAATAACGATACGACAAAAATAGGTATTTAATCTCTAGACAGCAAAGCAGAATAATAATCCAATAATTAAATAAAACCAATCATAAAGAACCTAACGAATGAATATACAGGTTCCAACCAATCAACTATAATTATTCAATGTCTATAAATTCCTAAAGAATAATTCATCAAGTATAATAAAAGTTTCTCATGGCTAAGTGAATCAAGTAATTGAGGTGAATGCAATTGTTCCATGTGCGCTATCCCTTCCCATGCGAGATGCCATCAACAATCACCTAAAGCAACAATAGAGTAAGGGTGAATCCACGACTCAGCAAGTACATGATACAATGGTAAATACATAAGTTCATTAAACAATTAATGCATTATCATAAATCCCAAACGTCTCATTCCCAATTCTCATCAAGATTATTCTCATGAATGCAAATGTCATGATGCATCTCTTTCAGTTGATACAGGTATAGCGAAGTGTTCCACCGTTAGTGATACACTTTTCTCCTCCACTTTCATTAGGGTGTGGTCCCTACCTCTGTAGGATTTTAACATGAGGCACGCCGAATTAGCTATAATCATGATAGTACTCACCACCCTAGCCCGTATGCAAGTGAGTGATGTAATAATTCATTAAGCAATAATAATCTCACCATATCATCCTCACGGTAGTTGTACCATTAACAGAATCTTACTATTTTCATCAATATTACCATGACAAGTAAATAACTTAACAAAACACAATTAAATCTTATAGTAATAAATCAACAAGACAACGCGAACCACCCGCTGTTTACCATTATACCAAGCACTTGTCTCTTTAACTTCCAGGAGCCAGGTGGCGTAAAGACGGCACAATGCTTGAGACAACACTCCCTGGATAAACAATTAACACGCATTCAAAAAATATGCCATCACAACACAAAAATATTCTTCCTCGTGTTCTCCCTTGCGAACCTATGGCAATCCACCACCACCACCACCACCACCAGCGGGGGAGGAACTTGATCAGGGAGGGGCATTGGTAGGGAGAGGGGCGACAAGGTGCCAACCTGGAGCGGCGGCGGCGGGCTATGGGCTCGGCCAAGGAGGCGCAGCCAAGGGGAGAAGGGGTGGCGGCTAGGGTTTTGGGAGCACAACAAGGGTACCCTTGGAGTCCTATTTAAAGTCCAATGGGATGGAGAGTAGTGTCTTGGACGTGGTAGGGCTGAAAACAACCATCATTGAATTTAATTCAGAATACACTTTGAATTCGAGTCGGTTTTTTTTGCTTTCCTTCTGTTGAGCGAACATTCCAGAGACCGTAACTTTCTTTCCCGGACTCAGAATTCAGTGATTCTTTTTTTTCTTATTTAGCTAACTCAGATTACTTCAACATTCTATTTGTTGAGCTTTTCTAAAAATACCGTCTTTATTGCCAAATTTGCTTTAAAAGTTCACTCTATTGCGGACTCTGATTCTCTATGCAACCTGCCTTGCGGGCCCCTATACCTCATATATCGGAACTCCAAATTAGGTCAATGAGGATTCTAAATTGGACTATGTGAAAAGATCATCAGCTTTGTAGTTATGATGTTTTCTATTTAAAATTGTTTTAGTCACGAAAATCACGTTGAAAGATGATAGACAGATTCTCTCCCGTTTCTTGGTGAGGCAAATATGAAATCTCTAGATCTCTCTATATTCTCTCTAAATAAATGGGGTATTATACAGCCACCAATGTGAACAGTGACAGTACGACGGAGATAACGGATCTGTTTATATATTACCATCTTTATAGCCAATCATCTGAGATGACCTACACAAAGAAGCACAATAATTAAAATATTTCAAAAAAAAATGGAGATGACGAGGCAACGAAATGAGAACGAATGGTAGTTTGAGGATGGCTCACTCTACCAATCAACAGAAACTAGAAAATAAGTTAATGATAAAAAATATATAACATAAAACAATTTACCCATGCTGAATGAAGTGGAACCGATCAACAAAAATTAGGCACAAAAATACTGACAACGGCAATAGTAAAAAAATTTGTGTCTTTGTTTTGATGACATCAGATGTTGATGTCAAGCTGAAAGAGAGAAAAAAACACCTGAGAATAAAAAGGGCACAATGAACTGACAAAGTCAATGCGAGAAATTAGCTGGAATTCTTCCTTAAGAAAAAGACATCAAAGCATATTTCCACCGAATTCAAATCCCTGCATTTTCATGTCTTCGCAGTTGGTTTTCAATCTAGTGATCTAGTCAAACATGGTGCAACAACCTGAGGTACAATGTAACATTGTCGCAACGGAGATAGTCCACCAGATGATCTACTCTGTGAGAAAGGTATAATAACAAGAATCGTATTGACAAGAAGCTGCAAATACTTCAGAGTTCACCAGAAGTGTCATCTGGAGCGTCATGCTGGATGGATACGGAACTTATAATAATAATTTCACCAAACCATGCAGACAATAAACAAGTCGTTGTTTGATACTCCCTCCGTTTGCAAATAATTGACGTTAATTAGTATACTTTAACACTAGTCAACGTCAAATAAAAAAAATAGAGGGAGTATTTCATAAATCAATGTACACAGGTTCTTCATAGTACATATTGTTGGAACAAACTAAAGAAGAATCTCACGTAGACAAGAACGAGAACGCTCTGGAGCTCAACGAACGCACGTAATCACGATGGACAAGATATTATAGTGCTGCTCAAGGCAGCTTTTCTAATTTATCTATTGCTACTTCTCTCTGGCTTACATTGCTTCTCATATATAAATAACACTAGGCCAGCTTTTATACCCATACACGTGAATCATACTCGGATTCACCAGTACGAAACTGAGTTGGATACAGAAAGCAAAAATAGAAACTAATACTAAACAAAGATTACCTAACAATCACTCCCTAATCTTTGTATACTTACTTATATTTCGTGTGCTGCCAGTTGGACACAACTTCAACATGGCTCCCACACACTTGGCCGAAGACGGTGGCACAACTCAAACACGTCTTGTGCTCCAAGTTGGACACAACTTCAACTTGGCTCACACTTATTTGTCCGAAGACGGTGGCACATCTTGAACACGTCTTGGACTCTTACTCATTGAGGCAGTCGGTCTCAACTACGACTTGCACCTCAACTCGTACTCAACTCAGGACAGTCGGTCTCAACTACGACTTCCTCAACTCGTACTCGGACTTCAAGTTGGTCACAACTTCAACTTGAGTAACACATAGACTTGACTCAGGACGGCGACACATCTTCTCAACGCCCTCGCCGCCTTCGATGATCAACAGCAAGATGCATCATCGTCTTCAACGTCTTCCACACAGCTATGGCCGTCTCCTTTTCGACCGGCAGAAGAGCGTTTCCTCGAGATACCTCTATAGATAGCCGCCAATGCCATCTGATCCTTGTGCACATAGACGTTGCCTCGTCACCGGTGACACAACTTCCCGGAGAACGCAACAAAATCTTGGGCACAAATCAAAAACTCAGACTCCTCCTCGTCACAGAGCCGCATGCATTGTACAGTGCATCGGTCTCGCCGCCGCGCCCGCACTCCCGCCGTATATGCCACCCCGGGAGTCGAGATCTGCCCCCCCGGGGCAGCAGGTAAGGTATTGAACCTGAAGCTCTGATACCAATTGTTGGAACAAACTAAAGAAGAATCTCACGTAGACAAGAACGAGAACGCTCTGGAGCTCAACGAACGCACGTAATCACGATGGACAAGATATTATAGTGCTGCTCAAGGCAGCTTTTCTAATTTATCTATTGCTACTTCTCTCTGGCTTACATTGCTTCTCATATATAAATAACACTAGGCCAGCTTTTATACCCATACACGTGAATCATACTCGGATTCACCAGTACGAAACTGAGTTGGATACAGAAAGCAAAAATAGAAACTAATACTAAACAAAGATTACCTAACACATATTGTATTCTGACAGCTAAGTTATTATAATACTTTTTTACAAAGTAGTCATCTCAAATGCATGGAAAATGCTATACGCATAGTAAATCTAATCAATGATTCCTTTCAACAGTTCTAAGGCAATATTTAATCCTGACGAAAATGAATCATGCCTCGGCAAGTAGCACAAATGAGAACATTAAATGAATCACGCCTCAGCAAGGAGCACAAGTAAGAAACATTTCTTTTGGTTCACATAAATGAAAATTATCCAAACCTTCATGAAAGCCATGTGCTACATGAATATACATGAGAAATTCAGCAGCTTTTTTGTTAGACGTGTGGCTAGGTCTAGAATATTTTAGTTGATATATAATTGACAGTATTACTTACTGATGTTATTTGAGACGTATAGCGTGCGTGTAGACTTATGTCGGTCAAGTTGGGAAGAATTATACCGGAAAAAGATGTTGTTTTGGTCTTTGCATGTGCAGGGTAATTCGGAGGAGATTGTGGTCTACGGCGAGGACCAGGAGATGGTTTGGTGCGAAGTCATGGTCTAAAGGGTCGAGGATGCTGGAGGAGATGGTTGAGCTCGAGTTGGGGCGCGTGGAGATCAAAGATAGATAATACGTATTGGAGCAACGGAGATGCGGTTCGGAGGCTACGACACGTAACAATTTTGGGGTGTTCAAAATTGGAAAGATGAGATATTTGAAAATCTCTAATTTGTTAGGATTGGATCGAATTTTGTAATCTGGTGTATAAATCCATGTATTGAGTCTTAGGACGATAATAGGCTGTACATGGGGTGTATAGTGCCTACCCGAGAAGGTATAAAGTGCCGGCGGGCTGAGGGATTAGGGTACGCGGCTGTAGCGTGATCTTCCCAAGAAAAACGCGGAGGGCTAGCGGCGGCAGCATTGATGTCACGTGTGTGCTGGCGGCTGTGATGTTTTTGCTGTTTTGATCTTTTGCATTGTGTTTATCCAAGATCGCCATGTTGGCTTTGGCAGCTGCGGTGTTTGTCCGTGCGTGAGAGAGCAGAGAATCCCATCTACGAGTTCATGCATGCATGAGCTTTGGCGGCCGTGACTTGTTGCTGTGCGTAGCGGCTGTCGGTGTCTCGGCAGGAAGTGAAGGAACTAGCGTGGGCTTGATCTTTTGTCTGTACGTGGATTTGCAAGGGGCGGCGGTGTGCTAGTTGCGACTTGGGCTGCACAGATTTCGCGAGGTGATGAGATAGCGGCGGCTCCACGAGGAAGTCCAGGGCTGTACGTGGGGGCATGGTGATCCAGAGACCGCGGCTGGAAAGAAATCAAGGTGCTCGGCTGTACAAACTATGTGTGCGTTACGTGAGTGCTAGTTGCAGCTGTAGACGTGATGGATTTGCTAGTGGCGGCTGCATGTTTTGCTAATTAAATAAGGTTTTGTGTCCTTCTACACGTGACAGGTATTCTTTGTGCGCCGGTAGAAAGAGAGGAAAGAGGGTTTGCTTGTTTGAATCTTCACGGCAGTGAGAGAGAGAATAGTTGCGAGAGATAGCTCGTAAAAATCTTACACAATCATTGCTATTAACGATCCTATAAATGATATCATAGCAGGGTTGCAATGGCATCAGATTGAGATCGTTTTTCAGGTAAGCCACCGTTTTTTGATGGGTCAGATTATATCTATTGGAAAACACTCATAGAGGTTTTTATTCAAGCACAAGGTAATGCAATTTGGCAAAAAATAGAAAGTCCATATGAAGTGCCTCCTATTGTTACTATTGATAATACTGCTGATGTTGAAGCTAATGCTAAGGCCAGAAATATTTTATTGCAAGGTCTAGGTAAAAACGAGTTTGTTAGAATTGCTAATATTAAATCTGTTGATAAAATTTGGACTACTCTAGCTGATTATCATGAAGGTTCTAAGTCTGTTAAAGATGTTCGTCAGAACCAATTCAAAAAAGAGTTCTAAATTTGAGATGAAACCAGGAGAATCAGTAGATGCATTTTTTGTTTGCTTCAATAAAATTGTTAACGATTTGCAATATGTTGATGTCACATACTCTGATTCTGGCAATGCTCATCAAATTTTGAATGCTTTGGATATGTCTGTCTGGAATGTGTTAGTCACTATTATTAATCATTCTATTAACATAGAAACACTCACTTTGAATGATCTTTATTCCAAGCTGAAAACACATGAGATTGATGTTTTAGTCAGGGTAAATATGTCTAATTCTATGGGTTTAGTGACTAACCAAGCTGACAGTTCTTCTAATTCCTCTATTGTTCCTTTGTCTGCACTGTGTTCTATTTCAGATGAACAGTTAGAGAAGATTCCAGAAGAGCAGCTTGTACTCATCTCCAACAGAGTTACCAAGGCAATTAACAATATCAGGACAAGACGGAGAGGAGATCCAATCAGATGCTATGAGTGTGGCGAGCTAAACCACATCAAGATGAATTGCCCTAAACTAAGGGGCAAGGAGGTTAAGGATGACAAGGCACCAATTCGTCGCTCTCAATTCAAGATTGACCCAAGCAGAAAGCACAATCGCAGGGCGATCAATAAAATACTATCAGCACTTATGAGATTGATTTGAGTGATGGTGATTTTGGAAGCAACGATGAGAACAATGGTAAGAAGGAAAAGGAGAGGTGGATTTCACAGGGATGTGTTTTATGACAAACAGTGAGGAGCTCAACAATGATGATCTCTACAGTGATCCTAATGAAATAAATCTTTCTTTTACAGATTTATCTCGTGTTGTGCTTAGATTGACAGATGAGCTCAAAAAGTATAAAAAGAAAATTAAAAATCATGATCTTGTTGTTGAGAGCTTAAATTCTGAAATTGATAGAATTAGAGCTTCTATTCCTGATGATGAATCTTGTGAGTCTTGTCAAGTTTTACATTCTGAGTTGGAGACCGCTAGAACAATTAATACATCAACCTTGGTTCAACTTAGGGATGTAACTGCTAAACTTGATGAATTAAGATTAGCACATAACTCTTGTGATGAAAAGTTAAAACTTGCCGAGAATGAAATTGAAAAGCTCGAGTTTAGTTCTCCTACATATTTAGAGTCAAGTATTTCAACTACTCAATTTAAAGTTTGCTCTTATTGTGAATTGCTAGAAGCTAGACTTAATTCTTCTCAGGAATCTATTAAACAAATACTTTATCATAAGACACTTTCTTGCACTAACTGTCCTAAGCTTAGCACAGAAATAGAAGTAATGTCTAGACAACTTAATAATTTTGCTAAAAAAGATAGATTGATTCAGTCTAGTGCTTCTAAGAATGTTGTGAATGAACCGATTAAATGTACAACCTGTTCCACTTTAGCTAAAGAAAATGAGTACCTTAAGGACACTTCAGAGAGATTTTCTTTTGGCAAGAAAAAAATTAAATATGATTCTAGATAAATCAAAACTGAGTGTCGAAAACACGGGTCTAGGTTTTCATGCTGCTGATTATGCCAAAAATAATCCACCTAAGGTAGTTAAGGTCATTGAATGTGGGCTAATTGAAACAAAAAGTGAGCCTCATAAAACTATGTTTAAATATGCTGAAGTTCTTTTGCTAATGTTGTAGGTGTTAGCTCATCATCTCAAAAGAATTCTAATTATGTTAAATTTCATTGCACCTATTGCGGTAGAGATAGGTATTTGCATGAATTTTGCTTTAGGCGTGCTAAGAAAGAGAAAAATGAAAGATTGAACGCCTTAAGATAAAATCATGCAACCTCTTTTGTTGTTCCTAGAACTAATACGCAAGCTAAGTTTTTAGAGGACTTTCATGATGGTTTTAAATCTGTTTCACGTGCTGGTTTGGGACATAATTCACATTTCGTATTGCCCGTGTTTCGAGGAGCAGTCAGATAGGTTCCTTTTTGGCATTCTAATTGTGCACACGCACGTGGTTCTGGTTCTAGTTTTGTTGTTGTTCCTCCATGTCGTGTGTCTCAGTACTAGATTTCTAGATCTTATTTGCGGAGTGAGTTGGAGGTATGTCATCCAATGGGATTGTTTTGAGGGGAGTTTTCTTTTGTATGTTTTTGTAAAAGCTTGTTTTTTTTAGAACTTGAAATATTATTTAAGCCAATAATCATGGAACAAGTCATGGTGTGTATATTGAGCTCTCTTGATTAAGATTTTACATGTGTAGCTTAGGAAGGCCATAATTAGCTACTTAATAAATTTTATCAACTTGAACAAACAACATGGCAATGCTGAATTCTTTGGCTAGTTTTGTTTAGAGTGATCACTTCTTGAGATGTGTCATGTTTAAATACATAGTTAAATTCTGATTCTAGGCCAAGTCTAAGATTGAGTCATTTTAGTTCCTTTCTTGAATCACTTTTGGCAATTCTAGAAATACATGTGGCAAATTTTGGTGAAATTGCTAATTAAATATACATCTCAACAATTCTTCCCCACGAGACAGCTTGTCAATGCACTAGACATGAACTTGGGGGAGTTTTGTATGACCGAGATCATGAAATCTTAAGGATTTTGTCTTGGCATGATCGAAAAGTAAGACTTGATATGGTTTAATTAAAGAAATGTGATTCAAGTTGGCTCAAAAGGTCATTTTAAAAGTGCTAAAATTAATTTGGGTTGAAGCTCAGGAGGCCGTTGTAGATGGCTCATAGTCTAAGACGTGCTTTACTAAGATAAGACAATCAAAGTGTCACAAATAAAGTGCTATGTGTGCTTCATTTTAGGACTTGTGGCTCACTTGGTTCTTGATTCTAGTACCTAGATTTAAATCTTTTTTTAAGGCTATTTTCTTTAGTGGTACCTTTAGCTTAACTGGTCATTTTGTGAAAGTCTGCCATGTACATTAATTTGCTTAATCACATTATAAGCTTCTTTTGGCCTGCTTTGCTATATATGCATGCTTATGATTGGGCAAGCTTTATAAGAGCATGACTTTGTACACATCAATTCAATTGGTTTAAATACTATTTTAAGTTTTCATGGTGTGTTTTTAAATATCAAATTAAAAAAAATCAACTATTACTTGATGCTTACATTGCCAAAGGGGGAGAGATCTGTGGTTTAAAATTAAAAAAATTCAGCTTTAGTTCTTCTCTTGACCTAGAAGCTTTTGCATTTTCTTTTCCTATAACTCATCATGCAATCTTAAGGTGCTGTCAATGTATTCATCAAAAGAAAGATTGTTAGACCATATGGCCAGGTCTAAAATATTTTAGTTGATGAATAATTGACAATGTTGCTTACTGATGTTATGTGAGGTGTATGGCGTGTGTGTCACTACAACAGAAACACCCCTTTACCAACGCATACATGCGTTGCTAAAAGTCCACATAAGCGTTGTAAGGGTTAATACCAACGCATTGTCTATGCATTTCTATTACTGCCGTTGCAAGGGTCTATCACAACACATATTTAAGCGTTGGTAACATACAAGAAGAAGCGTTTCTACCTTGCAACACATATATAAGGTTGTAGCAATACTTTTATGTGTTGGTACCTTCTATAGGCAAATGATTAAACTGTTTTATTTGTAAAATATATAAGCAGTGCAACATGTTTCATTATTTTCAACCTGGGATATTTTGGTACTTCAAAATGTTCCAATTTAATAATTCACAATAAGAAGGTACCATAAAATAATTATTCCATTGCATAGAGAAATAACTCAGAAAATGTTATTAGAGAAAAATCTCAAAATACATTATTTGCATCATTCATAAGTACAACTTGAATTTGTCAATACACCACTTCATACATCATCTAGCCTTAGAATGTAAAATTATATGTATTTCTATCAATTTTGCTTCATTTATTGTCCTTCCTCATCTCCCAAGCAAATATCCTAATGTTTGAAATCATCAATCGATCCTTTCAGCCTAGAATATCAACATTTTCAAGTATCAAACAAGAGAGTAAACAGACAGTGATGTACCAAACAGAAAGAGTGTAAGGAAAAGAACATCATTGCGAAAGAAGTTAAACACCAACTAATTAGTTTGTTCCTACTAGATCAGAATAACTATGTTCCCGAATGTTACTAGATAATTTAAGAAGCGTCAAACCCATCCAAAAGTAAAAAAGGTGCATTCTTGATGGGGATATGAAGAGAAAATGAAGGTTCTAAGCTTGCATCCCAATGTACAAGTGAACACAGTACAACATCATTTCTTGAAATAAACATCATGCAAATTTTACTGGTATCTAAGAATATATAACAAATATAACTTGGCAGATGAAGAATTAAGATATGCTTGAGGATTCTTTGATATAAAAAAAGTTGCTCGTGATCTCACATAGGGATATAGCATGTTAAGACAACATAGTTTGTGAATTATAACTCAGTTTTACTGGATCAATAACTAAAAAGAAAAAAAGATTCTCAAGAAAAAAAGGGGCACAAAAATATATTAAACAGAACCTTGACATATGGCAAAACAGACCTTCCAAGTGCCATCAAATTGCCAAGGGTGAATGTTACCCCGAATTTCACTGGATTGAAGAACACAAGCATTGACTGCAATGACAGCGATGAAAATATTAAATCACCCATAACAGCTAGAGAGAGAGAGAGAGATATTGCAACAAACTAGGTAGACGTAAATAATGTCAAGTGCAATCACAGACATAACAAATATTACATTGTTTTTTTTTTCATTTTCTTCTTGTTCTGCCTCTGCTAGATTGTCATGATGGATATATCATGTGATGCAAGAATGAGGACTGGTAGCTGTTGTATACTTGTATGTTGCAAGGATGTTACACTGCTTCAATAATTGAGTGATTTTATTCATAGTTTCTCTAAGGAAAAATATCATCATTGGAAAGGTATGGGGGAAAAGAGGTTAGGGAACAATATTACAAGTTTAATTATTCACCCTGACCTATTATCATTTATAAGATTGTTCTTGCCAATTTGGTGAAACATGTCAGCTGCAGTAAGAACTGATCATAGACAATGTTATATCGAATTGAGACCAAATACCACAAACTACCACAATAGGAGAGGTTCAGAGCTGCTGATACCTGAGAAGCTGCAAATGCACATACCAGAAAAGCCCAAACTATGAAGGAAAAGTAGATGATCCAAATTCTGAAGTATATATGATCATATATCACAGATTAGCTTCAACAAAGTACATGCTACCTACCATAATGGAATAATTAATAATTCGCTGAATAACTACCTTGATAAAGTTCACTGTGTACGGTCCACCATCAATATCAAAGCTGCAAAAGAAAAGAAAAAAGATCATTAAGACAAAGTGTTAGCACAGATGGAAAGAAAAAACAAGGTCAGATATTTGTATAGCTAAATGACAAGAAAATTTAACCTGATGTCAAAAGCTATTCTGCTATTTCTTTCCAGAAACTTCACAATTGGCACACGGACCTTTGCTATTACCAGCCATGAAAGAAAAATAAGTCCATCAACAAAATAAGCAACTCAGTATCTACTTGATTGATAAATAACCAACTGGCAACTACAGAACAGAGTGATGATAGCTTCCGAAGTCCAAACAATGACATTTGGTCCCTTCCAAAGTAACCACTTATCCCACATGATTATTTCAATTAGATAACAATTGTGTTTTTTCTTCATCGAAAAAATTGCTTCATTCTCTATTTAGAAGCTCTTGTTATGAGTAGCGTAAATTCAACAACATTGTGTATTCATGCAGGTATTTGTCCCTTTTGCTAAATTAACATCCACAGAAATATGTATAAATAAAAAGAGGGCAATAGAAGAATCAGGAATTGGTCAAATAATTTCTTTATGAATCTAGGTTGACATCTACTATACGTCTATACCACAATCAAAGCAGAGGGCTAAAGGGTAAAGGAGGGAAATTGGTGTTTGCTATTTCAGGCACTCATTCATGGTTTCATGCACCACACCATCATTATGTGCTCAATCCATACGATTTATCATAATTCATAACCAAAATAATCACCAATTACAGTTCAACTTACAAGGAAGACCTCCGCCGCCTCCAGCTCCACCTAAAGAAGGAATACAGCTTGAGCCTTCTCAACGGTCTTAGGCCAGCTAGTAAGGCACTTTGCTACGATTGCATCGCACACCTCCTTGGCGTACCTGGGATAGACCAACTCCACAAATCATTTGAAAAAACAATCAGAAGCACAATAGCAAATGATGTAGTATCATGTGGACACACACCTCGCTGCATCAGCATGGGCCACTCACTGGAAAGCGAGCAGGGCATCCAACGCCTTCTCTTGCACCGACGCCTTCGAATCTGTGACCATCTTCAAAAGGTCCCACAAAAATCTCGAAATGAAACCGCACGAAACAAGCATAATGCATATCCGAGCATGAAATGGGGGTGGATCGGGAGGTGGTGGGAGCGTATCTCACCAAACTCGTGGAGGCGGGCGTCGTTGGGGTTGGTGATGGAGTCGCGGAGGACGGCGAGGTCGTTGTTAGCGTCGTTCCGCACCTTCTAGTTCTTATGTTGTAGCCGCTCGTCCCACGACAGCTTCTTCGCCTCCTTGAGGAGCTTCTCGTCCTCCGTCGACATGGCCAATTGCCACTGTCTCCGCTCGACGAAACGCTACAGCCCCAGATCGATGTTGCGGCCTATGGTTTCAATTTGGGGCGGTGGCGTTCATGGGGAGTTTGGGTCGAAGGGTGAGGAGAGAGAGAGAGGAGGGGGAGGGGAAATAAAAAGGGAAAAAGGGTGTGGGCGAGGGCAAGGGCGACTCAGCGGAAGGCAGGGCTAGGGCGTTGCGACATCGGGCGAGGGGGATGGGCAGTAGGGATAGGGTGGTGGTTAAGGAGAGGGATGGCGATGATTGCAGTGTCGGGCGAGGGGAATGGGAGGTAGAAACAGTCGGGTTGGAGAGCAGCCGTGGCAGGGCGGGGGCGGGGGGCAGGACAAGAACTGGGGAAGAGGAAGGTGCGGGAGTCGAAGGGGATGGGAAATGGGAAAAGAAAACGGTGCCTTTTCCTCTTTGACTCAGAGACGTGGGAGAGGTGAAATATATATCTATTATAAGGTCAGTACAACCCATAAGCCCATTTGCAACGGATGTTAGTTCTGTTGCTAGCTATCCGTTGGTATATGGGCATTCCTGTAGTAGTATGTGGACTTATATCGGTCAAGTTGGGAAGAACTTGTGCTCAGAAAAGATGTTATTTTGGTCTTTGCATGTGCAGGATAACTCAGAGGCGATCGTGGTCTATAGCGAGGACCGAGAGATGGGCTTTTTGTTCAGGGATTTTGACAAAAACCGATAACTAACTTGTGCTATAAATTCTGATGGAGTAGCAAGATGACCTTCTCCTCAATATTTTTTTAAAAGAATAAGATGATGATGGTACTTTCTTTGTGGAGAGCATAACTATTTGCATAGTTTTTTTTTCTTCTTTTGCGAAATGGTTTGCACAGTTATTACAAATTATATCAATTCTTTTTGGAAAATAAAGCATGATGTCTCAAGTTGGAAAAGGATGTAAGAAATCAGTATTTCCTTGCCTCACCAATGTCAATGGTTTGAACTCCCCCTTCCATCACATCTAGTATGTTAAGAGTGTTGGTTGTATATTCTCTCCCTCTCTTAGCCCATGTGGCCCATGTAGCCCATGAGGCCCATGTACTCTTGTCTATATACTCTTCCATTAATGAATAAGATGCAGAGTTGTTAATAGCAAAACCTCTCTTCCTGAATCTAACATGTTCAAAGCTATTCCTCCCTAACCCTAACCCTATTTCCTAAAAACACCACCGCCATCTTGCTAGCATCCTCTGCTAGGGCCAGCAGGCCCTAAGCCGCACCATCGAGCTCTCTGTCGCCATCTCGTCCCTGCGGTCTCTTTGCCTAGAGTCGTGCCCTTCTCTCCATCACCTGGATCTGCGCTACCTCGCATAGATCCACGCTACCTCGCCTGGATTTGCATTGCCTTGGCCTCCATTGTCACCTTCAAAGAACTCATCCTCGTAGAACTCTTGAGCATATTGACTGACTTCAACTAAGCAGCAAAGTTTAAAGCCATAAGTATATAAAGTACTTAGGAAGTCATAGAGAATAGTATGCAATTAATATTCATGCAAGGCTTAATCAAATGAATAGTTGTATGGCTCTTAGGCAGAAAGCAGGTTTTGATAGTAAATATAGTAATTAGATTGCAAAGCGTAATTTAAAAGATAATAAATAAATAAGTAAACAATTTTTCTTTGAAACAACCAGTGAACTTTTCATTCACTTCCCAACCATACCACTAAGTGAATATCTCATTCACCAAGCGAACATCATATTCACCAAGTGAACTTCCCATTCACCTTCTGACCAATTTTTATAAAAACTCTACCTCTCATGTGAAATCCCCGAGTATTGTCGATAACTGGGGACATGGATATTTAAATAGTTTTAACTTTGTAAAGATTGTACAGCTTTACCCACAAGAGATAAATCAACTTATAATGTCCGGTCATACACTTTCGTAGGTGCACGATTAAGTAATTATCAAAAGGCTTTTACAAAGCTCCTTCTTAACCCAATTCCGCCCGCTAAAGTTTCAACACTGAATGTTTTTCCGACCAAATAGGGCCCCCTCTTGTACCATTGTGAGCATACGTCCATCTCGTATCTCACACCACCAAAACTAAACTGAAATTGAGATATTGCTAATTAGTTAGCCAGGTCCATCCCATATTGTACATGTGGTTATACGATATGACCAGTTCAACAACGCACAAGATTAAGTCCTTGACAATTACTCCAGCGAGTCTACCTCATCCCAACAATAATGTGCTACCCGTACCCCCTTTACTACACGATCACTTGCTTGAGAGAAAATCATTTTGTTCAACCAAGACCAATGACATACCTAGCCATAGCACAATAATTTTGACAACAGTGGCTACCCACCACAATTTCATATATCATTAAGTCAAATTTAATATTATTGAACATGTGACATGAGCCCATCATACAATTAAGCATGACTAAGCATCTCTACGATACCCATGTTGGTGATACAAACATGTCCAACTAGTAATGACCATCCTATGATGACAATTGATTCATGGCATTCAAATAATCAACGATAGTATAATGACAAGTAGGTGATTAAATATTCTCAAAAGTAGTTGATATAAACGTAGCATGCAATTTAATATAAAACAAGATACTTTTGAAAATGTAGGTTCAATATGATCAAGGGAATATGACTTACCTTGGCATTGCTAAGTTACCACACTTTGATCTTCAAAACTTGCTCTTGCTCCTTGAAACAAATCGTCTAAACGATAGAGAAAACAACAGATGAAACATAAATAAATCTAAAATAAAATCAAATAAAATCCAAATATAGCAAAACCAACTCTAAAATAAAGAGCTCGATTTTAGAGGAATTTAGAAACGTGAATGGACTAAATCGAAGTTCGGACAAAGGAGAACGGACTCTCGAAAGATTTGCTGGAAAAGGAAAAAGAGACAAAGAAAAGAATATTCCTGGAATATTCCTTTGGCCGAAAAAGAAAAGGAAAACTATACTAACAAGTGGGGCCCACTTGTAAGTGAAAGAGAGAGAAAAGGGCTGGCTGACAAGTGGGACCAGAGGGATAGAGAGAAAGAAAGAGATGGACACTAACAAAGGGGGCCCACATGGAAGAGAGAGAAAGGGAGTAAGCTACAGAGAAGAAAAACGGGGGAAAGGTGCTTGTGGTGTTGGCGCCTGGTGGTGGAAGTGGACAATGGCGAGGAAGCGGCCAACGAGGTCAAAAACAGGATGCTAGCTCAGGAAAACAAGGGGACGCACCAGCAAGGAGATTGAACAGAGGCGGTGTGGTCGGAGTTGAGGGAGATGGTGGCGACGGTGACTCGGAGAGCTCCCAGGGACGGCGACTTGGGCCTTCAAGATAGGAGGACGGCGCGAGGGATTTGACATAGGCGACGCACTTAAATAGGCATAGGAGGTGAGTATTCGGGTTGAAGACGGCGACAACGGCAAGTGGAACATGGACACGGAGCCGTGCGCAAGGAAGAGGAAGGCGGGTGACATGCCCGCATGATAGAGAGAGAAGGAGGAGGCTGGCGGTTTGGGCTGGCTTGCAGGAAGAAAGTGGCAACAGGCTAGGAAAGGAATGGGCCAAAAAAGAAAAACGGGTCGGGAAGGAAAAAGGATTTGGCCGAAAGGAAAATCCAGAAAAAGAAGAAATTTCTGAATTTCAGAAAAATGACTAAATAAAACTGAGCTCAAAGAAATAGCAAATAAACTCCAAAAATTCCTAGAAAATACTCTGGAACTCAAGGAACCTGAATAAAATAGTTTTGAATTTAATTGACGTTTAAATCATCCACATTAAATGATTTTGATTTCTAAAAATTCAAATTATTTTTTAACTTAAATAAGAAAATTCAAATAGTTATTTTTATTTTAAATGGTTCAAAAGAACTCCAAATTTGGGATGTTACAAGGATGAAACTGTTAGATTTTGGGAGAGAAGAGAGGAATGAGGGATGAATAGTTAGTTGTATGCAAGAGCCTAAGGGTAATATATAGTGTACAAGTGAGAAACCCTAGGCTAGACTACAATTACATAACTATCTCTAACACTTACATGACTATTACACTTTGACAGCACATTACACTACTACCTTTAACACCCCCCTCAAACTCAATGCATATACAATAGCATTGAGTTTGAAGAGGATAACACTAAAATAAAAGATAAATCCGAAGTTCAGGATTGAAGATGTCATCGAAGCATGCAACTCTTGAAAAAAATTGTCCTTCGGCTCTTCACACATGAATGTCTTGATTTGGATATGTTGAAACTGACAGGAATAGAGAGATATGCCAAATCAAACCGACGAAGAGATAGATAGAGATGAAGACGTGGACCAGATCCGCCCACCTAAGAAGTGAGGTGACGGTATCGAATCTGGTGCCCGACGAAGGCAAAGACGATGGACCAAATCCACCCACCCAAGAAGTGAGGTGACGGTATTGAATCTGGCACCTGATGAAGGCAAAGACGATGGAACAGATCCACCCACCCAAGAAGTCAGGTGACAGTGTCGAATCTAGCACCTAACGAAAACAAAGACGAACAAACAATTGTGATGATGACGACAAAGAAGGTCATTGGTTAAAATCACAATGATGTGAAGATGTGTAGCAAGATGGCTATAAAGGAGGACCAAGAGGGCAAAGTCGCATCAACAGCAATGATGATGGTGGGGGTGACCGCACTCGATCCAGTGGACTACAAGAGAGGACCAAGAGGGCAAAGTCGCGTCAACAACAATGATGATGGTGGGGGTGGCCACACTCAATCAAATGGACGGACTGCAACAACCTGAAAAGAAAGAAGCAATCGGCTGATCGACAAAGGATATGATGGACTAGCAATGCTTCAATGAACTCAAAGAGAAATGCAGTGGACTTGGATGGACTCGATTGAAATCAAAGGAAAATAGACTTAGGTTACTAGCAGCAGTAGTGATCACACATCTCCTCCAAACAAACAACAAGCACTAGCACCAAATCATAGTAGCACAATAGCAGAGGCATAGTGGAAGTAGCTGCACACAACCAACCAATAGCAATAGCAGCACAACAGGGGTGGTGGCCCAACAGCGATCCACCTCAGCCAAACACCAACAGCCCAACACAAGTGATGACTTGAAGAGGCTCAAACACCAACAGCCCAACACAACATCATATACCAAGGAGAGGTGGTGGCGGTGAAGAGGCTCGATGGTGACAACACCGCCGGCAAGTGATGAGGTCGACGACGATGAGGATGACTTGAAGATGCCGAGAAGCGAGGAGGACGTCACCGACGATGATGGATCCAGATCAGGACCACTAGATCCCGTCGCCCACTACCTTGGCGGTAGATGGATCGAGTTAAAGATAACCGATGGCGGTAGCGACCAGCGATGAAGATGAAGTCCAATGACGACCATGGAGGGAGCTAGTCAGGAAGCCTTAGGGCATCGGCCAAGCCTTAGGACGTCAGCCAGCGGTAGCCCCAAGGTCGATGGTGCAGGTGCAACCAGATCCGTGGTCGACATTGATGGATCTAACCAGATCGAGTTCGATGCAAAGCTGACGACACGAGAAGATGACCGACAGCATGTGCTCGTCCAATTACCGCTGATGTGGGGAGCCTGATGTCGTCATCACCGGTGCATAGGTAGGTAGGGTAGCTACAGGTGGTGCCGGGGATGTGGGATCGTACTCGGGCTCCGGTGGAGTCAGTGACCGCGTTAATTTGCTCTCCCCCCCACGACTCAGACGATGGTGGGCACCTCTCTAGCTCGGCCCGAAGCAGAGGAGGCACTGCACGGTAGAGGAAAATCTTATGGGGGAGGGCCTTGCGGGAGGCCCTACCCTGTCAATCATTGATTTGTTGATAGGGCCCTCCCCCAGCAAATTTCCTTCTCTACACAGCGAGGCACCAAGAACAAAGGAGCAGAGGTGCCTCTCTAGGTCAGCCTGAAGCAGCCGACGGAGCAGGGGAGGCTCGAATCCAAGCTGGAGGAATCAAATCGGGCCACCCTAGAGTCGAATCAAGCCCTAGTGATGACAGATTGAGGCTTGGATGAATCAAATCGAGTCACCTAGCGTCGAATCAGGCCACAACGTGCTCGGCGATGAATAAGATGTGGCAGAGGAGCTGCAACTCGAGCTAGAGAGGATTGGCGGATCTTACCGGGATCACAGCGGCTCTCGCCACGCCCCATGAGAGAGCTCCACGGCGGATGTCCCGACAGTGGCAGTGACAAGCACAAGGAAGAGGAGGGCGCAAACCATGGGCGCAATGCTCCGGGTGCCAGACAGAATCGACCAAATCCGGACGTCCACCACCCGAGAGTCGTTGTCGCCCTCTTCAAGCCGGTGTCGCTGAACACAGATCTGACCATGTGGCATACTAATGAGTGGGAACTGGGAAGGAGGGGAGAGTGGAGATAGCCAGCATCGAAGCGCGCTTCCTGGCCTGTGAGCACTTAGACCCTAGAGCCACGGCAGAGCTGAAGCCAAGGAAGGCAAGGTCCACCCAGGACATGCAGGTCGTGCCACAACGGTGGTTACTATTGAGGGGAGAGGATGAATGGCTCTGCTGCTTGAAGAAAGATGAAGATCTAAGACTGCTAGCTATTGCTACTTGACATTAAGAAACTACTACAAGCTAAAGATAAAAACGAGATTAGATGTTGCCCCAGGATTGAAGATTGCTCCTCTCAGGGGCTGCAATGGTGGAAGAGGATGGAGACTAAAGTTTGGATCTAGCCTTTAATACTATATTAGATTTTGGGAGAGAATTGATGAATGGAGGCTGAATAGTTAGTTATAATGCAAGAGTCCAAGGGGCAATATATAATGTACAAGAGAGAAACCGTAGACTAGTCTACAATTACATAACTACCCTTAACACTTACATGACTATTGCACTTCCACCACACATTACACTAGTACCCTTAATAGCAACTAGAGTATGTATCATTGATAGCAATTTACTTCTGTACAAACTACTAAGGCTATATCCCCTTGATGTACATAATAAGAGTAGTCTTATCATGCATCTTAAAAGTAATGATATCATTTGGCATTATATAATCGTGCAGGCTCATGGCCACATCCCATAACATTTTTTACACATTTTTTCGATACATATGTGTCAATATTTCAACAATGATTCCACGAACCATTCAAGAATATTTTGCTAGTGGTTTTCATATCAGGACCCGGATTTACACAACCAAAACTCTCTATATATTATGAGCTAGTTCCAGATCAGTAGCTAGCTCACACAGAAAACATCGATGACATACCATCTATTTATCGATTTAACAAAAAAAATTCAAAATAAATAATAATAATAATAATAATAGGACCTTATGGTCAATGTATACTTAACTTGCTACGCAAGGCTAAAGAAACAAATAAACTCTTGCAGTGAAACAGAAAACTTGGAAAGGATAATCAACACGGCCATCGGCAATCGAGTGGAGAACGCGTCCTAAGTCGCAAAGCCTTCAAAGAACTCCTCTTCGTAGAACTCTTGAGCAGCTTAACTTTCTTCAACTGAGCAGCAAAGTTTAAAGTTATGAGTACATAAAGTACTTAACAAGTCATAGGGAACAGTATTGTAACATCCCAAAATTGGAATGTTTTTGAAGCATTTAAAAATAAAAATAACAATTTGAGTTTTCTTGGTTAAGTTCCAGCTTAATTTGAATTTTTAAAAATCAAAACAATTTAATGAGATTAATTTAAACTTAAATTAAACAAAAAGTTGTTTTATTTGGGTTCCTTGAGTTCCAGATAATTTTCTAGAATTTTTTAGGAATTTTGGGAATTTATTTGCTGTTTCTTTGAGTTCGATTCTCTTTAATCTATTTTATAAAATTTGAAAATCGTTTTAATTTCCTGATTTTCCTTTCGGGCTGAAACCCACTCTTTCGGCCCATTTTCTTTTCTTTTCCTGTCAGCCCGTTTTTCTTGTTCCTCCTTTTTCTCTTTCTTTTTCTGGGCCTTTCCCTTCCTCCCCGTCGGCCCGGCCCGCCCCTTCTTTTCTCTCGCGCCAAGCCAGCCCGCCTCCCTTTCCTTTATTTCTCTGTCGCGTGGGCCCGTGTCGCCAGTAGCTCCCCATCTCTGACTTGAAGTCCCGAAGCCGCAAGCTGCTGCCGCCGGCCTCAACTCCATTCCTCCCTTCCCGAGCCTATAAAAGAGCCACCACCCGCGTCACGAGGTTCGCCCTGTCCACCTTCCCCAAAGCCCTAACTATCTACTCCTGAATCTACCACCGTTGCATTATTTTTCCGCCGAGAAGCCGCCGGCCGCCGAAGGTCTTCCCCGCTGCCGCCCGACATCCTCTGTCTGAGCCACCACTGCTGTTGAGTTCGCGGGCACGCATTTTACCTGGTGCTCCCATTATCTTCGCCCGAGCGTCATTAGACCGCCACCTCCACCCTCCTCCCCAAATCTGGCCACTGCCTCCGTCAGACATGAGCTGCTGGTGGAAGAGGAGGTCGCGGTGAGCATACGATGTACATTGTATTATTTTGTTATGTGTCTTTTTTTTATTGGTTGTTCTACTCAAATCTCATCGAGTGATTGAATTTTGAATCGTCCCATGCATGCTGTTGAATACCTGCATGCAACTTGTTGTTGCGCTCGTGTTGTGTCATGGTCTTCCTAGTAAATGAAGATGTAGTTAAACAAGTTGCGTGTTGTCCTCCTTTCTCCACGACCGGATTTAGTTAATCTGTAAACATACCCTGCTATCAGAGCTCGCTATTAATGGCTAGATAATCTTCAGCAGGTGTTTCATTTAATTTCCTTTTTTCTATGTTTATGGTTGTGATTATTTACCTTCCTATGGAAATACCCTATCAAAAATGCTTGCCAAACTGCAACTTGCATACAAGTTTACTTAAAATTTCACTTTCTTGTTATGTGCAATTTTGATACAACCTGCGTGCAAATTCTGATTTTTGTATATTTATTACTATGTTTGTTGTGAGGTTGGTAGTATAGTTGTCTAGTATTGTACTTGCATACGATTTTCCTTGCAGTCCTAGTTGTATTGCAGTTGCACTCTGAAGATCAGCACGAAGAATGCTTTTGGTTTCTCTGGGCACCAACCATAGTGGTATGAGTCGGTACTAAAGTTGTTCAGCTAGGTGTCCATGTGGTGTTCTATATGACTGGGGTACCAAAAACTGAATGTATCTGTTGATTGGCAGAGGCCGACGGAAGGGATAGCCCTATTTATTTGCCTCAAGAATGTTTGGAAGTGCTGGCTTTCCATGGTTTTATGGAGCCACGACTCCTTTCCAGAATGAGGATATGACATTTTAAGAATTACTTGTAGATAACCTCTGTCGAAATCCTGTTAGCTTATAATTTGTATACCATTTGAATTAAAATTTTAGTGTAATGTAATGTGCAATTTTAGGACATTTTCAGTGCAATTATCGTTGTGCCCTTTTTATTATGCTCTTTTGTAACTTAGTCCCAAGTGCTATCCATTATTGAAACATACATGACTTTATTGATATTGTGTCGTTGTTAAAGTTTTATTTTTCTGCAGGTGCTTCTCCTAGGTCAGTAATTAGTGTCTTACATTTCGGTTCACATGGTCAGAAAAATTATGTGCTTCTTAGAAAATTTTGTTGATATATTGTTAAACTATGAAAAACATATGTCAGATTAAAATGGCACGCGATTATAACTAAACTTGCAGTCTCATGGAATGTGCAATTTTTGTTCTTGTGTAGTGTAATTTCCACTACCTTTTTCTTTTATTTTTATAATAAATTGTTTTTTTATGTTTTATTATATTTTATATTAGGGCTCACTTGGTTATGATATTTATGTCCTTGGTAGAATGATTTTTATTTCTTTAGTTTTTGAATTAGTTCTTATTCAGAATAAGTTCACGCATGTCATACTCTCACCTAACTCTCAACTTCAGACTCTCAACTTTAGAGATGGCAATTGACATCCATGTGTATTTAATATTTCTTTATGTGAACTCATGTTCTTATCTGAAAGCAAACATGTGTAACTTTGGGCAATGTTATTCTTAGTTATATTATCGAATCCGTGGAGGAAGAATCAAAAGGAATATTGGATGCCATTTTATTGGATTGCATGGATTGCATTGGCAGACAAGAAGCAAATGATTACTACATGGTATCTTCTGGATTGCATCGGTGGAGAAGAAGCAAATAAACATTGAATGTCAGCTACTTCATCGAATTGGTGTAGAAGAAGCAAAGGAATATGTGGATTTCAAAGTATGAATTCAGTAGCACAACACTCACCTGGGGCTTCTAGTTCATTTTTCTGAGATCCACACGCACAGGCCAGTACCTATCTTATTCTTTAATTTTTTTTGCCTTCTTTCTCTTTTTCTTTCTGTCATATTTCTTCTCTGGTTCTTCTCTGCTCTTCTTTTCTTGGATGATGGGTAGGATCATGTTATTTGCTCTTGTTCTAATAAAAAAAATATGGGCTTTGTATTCAACTATTCATCATTTTTTTTTTCTATTTGTGCTGTTTCAGGGATGAATATATTGAGCATTGTATTAGTTTGAAGGTCTCGTGCTCAAAACTCGGTCTAAATGGTCCCAACCCATCATGGAGCAGACCGTTAATGGTTCACATTTTGAGAATTGCAGACTGGTTAAGGATCCAGAAAGGCTGGCTCATGTGAAATAGAAGAAAAAAAATAAACACAAACAGAGGGCCACGGGGTGGGGATCTAAGGGCTATGAAAATCGACTTTAAACATGTTTTTTTCAGTCGCCTGTGCAATCGAAGGCCCCTAGATTTAAACATAATGGTAATAAATTACCTACGGGCACCACATTCAAATGTTTGAAGATAACCAAATGACCTATATAAAATATAGTGATGATTTATTTATGTTTTCGTTCGTTATATTTGTTCCTGTGCTCCCTCAAGCACTGATCGGCTAATTGCATGGATAGTACTTGAATTTGGTGGCTGGCTACAAAAAGAGTTTCAGAAAAGTTTCAGCGGTAGTATAAAGATGCAGTATATCAGGTATGTCTTGCTCCCAATTTTAAATATTGCATCAATGCAATGCGGGCACCATTACCATGGAAAAAAGTTTGTTCTGTTCAATTTACAAGAGAAGAACACACAAGAGGCACAACCATCAGTATGGCCATCATTTGAAGTACTTACTACAAAGTTAAATTTCGTAAATAGCGAATTCAATTGTTCTACATGGGGTTGGTGTATATACGTTCTCGTAAAGGGAAATAAAAAGACTCATGTGTCACTCCCACAGGTGACCCAGGAGGCGAGGCCCTCAGCTCCAATAGCCACCCACCGCCAACTCCCTGTCGACCATCGCCACGGCTCCAGCACCAGCGGTGGCCCCCCAACCTCCTCCCTTATAACATCCCAAAATTAGAGTTTTTAAAAATCTTTTGTGTATATCAATGTTCACATAGGCGCTAGTTGGGTGGTGGACAGACACCTAGGCACTGCCTAGGCGGCCAACTCAGGCGGAGGTGAGGGGGAGCAGAGGCGAGGCGCAGAGGCAAGGGGGGCCAGAGGCGAGTGCACGGAGGGAGCAGAGGCGAGGTGTGGAGGGGAGGGGAAATAGAGGCGAGTTGAGCAAAGGTGAGGGGAGCAGAGGCGAGAGGGAGCGCGGCACGAAGGGGGTGGCAAGGGGGAAGAAGGAGCCGGTCCGATATAAAACAATCTTGGACGTCCGATCCAAAATAATCTAGGCTGCCCGATCTAAAAAAAATATCTAGTTATCTTCCTCTCCCTCACTCGTAGCTCTCTCTCTCTCTCTCTCTCCCTCACTCACAGCTCTCTCTCTCTCTCCCCCTCAATCGTAGCACTCTCTCTCCCTCTCTCACAGCTCTCTCTTCCCCTCTCAGGCTCTCGGTCGCCCCTCTCTGGGCCGACTGCCGCCGCCCAAATTTACCGCCTCCGGCAGCCTCCTCACAACTATGGCGACAGTGGCGACGGAGAGATCAAGCGACGACTATGACCTAGCGGCGGCAGCAGCAGAAATGAAGGTGCCATGCTCCCCTCCCCTTCTTTTCTCCCACATGCCGTCGCCCAGCAACCATGGTGGCTAGACTACGCCAGGCACCTAGGCGACCGCCTAGGGGAACACTGGTGTAGTTTAGGTTCTCAAAAAAAATTACCAATTTTCATTGAGTTAATAAAGCTTAAATGGGAATTTAAAAATTAAAACTATTTAATTTCATTATTGTAAACTTCAATTAAATAAGAAACAATGTCAATGTTAGTGGGAACCGTGTTGGTTGGGCTTCTTGTGTTCCAAGTAATTTTCTTGGATTTTTTTGAGTTTGTTTGGTATTTATTTGAGCTCATTTGAATTTCGAGTCTTTTCTTAAATTTTGAAATCAATTTCTATTTCTTTTTCTCTTGCGGGCCGAACTAGCTTGGCCCATTTCATTTCTCTCTCCTCCGGTCGACCTTTTCCCCAGCCAAAACCCTGGCCCATGTCCCCTTACCCCGGGACAACTGCGTCCGTGCTCCAGTCCAATCACACGGGCCAGTTGCTCGGTCCCCA
Organism: Ampelocalamus luodianensis; assembly: GCA_036346255.1. Taxonomy (NCBI): domain Eukaryota; kingdom Viridiplantae; phylum Streptophyta; class Magnoliopsida; order Poales; family Poaceae; genus Ampelocalamus; species Ampelocalamus luodianensis. The sequence goes on from CM070638.1 coordinate 44,696,285, forward strand.
CCTACCAGCCGCCTCCACACCCCAGGCTCCATTGCCAGCAGCATAGCCACCGTCGCTACGCGCATGCCACAGTGCATGAGCTGTCCAGACACAGCTCGTCGCCGCCCTTGGCTTCTATGCCCCACACGCATCCCTAGGCCATAAATAGCCACTGCCCACACACACCCGCCTCACCTCATCCTGTCAACACTGTCGCCCAGAACTCCTCTGTGCGCCACCGCCCTAGGTCTTCTTCTCCAGAGCCAGTTTCGCCCTCTCCGCACCCGTTCTCCATCGTCGGACCACCTCGAGCCACCGTATCTGCGTCATTGTCTCAGACTTTTTCCAAAATCCAAAAAATAAACATTCTGGGAATATTCCGTGGGTCCCGCCTGTCAGTTTCTCTCTCCCTTTTCCTTTTTCAGCATTTTTTTCTTTTCGAAGAAACTTTCGACAGCTCGCTCTTCCTCATACGATCTCCGATTGAACCCATTCAAGTTTCTAAATTAATGTAAAATCAAGCCCTAACTTCCAATATGATTCAATTTCAATTAGATTTTATTTTTTTTGAATTTTTTTTATGCTTTCTCTCTCGTTAGACGTTGACGTTCCTGAATCGTCCAAATGAGCTGAAGTCCAAGGAAGTCGAAGATCGAAGATAAAAAATAGCATCATATTTATGGCAAGGCAAGTTGTGCTTTTGATCATATTGCACCCAGTTTTTCAAAATTACTTTGATTCAAAGTATTGCATGCTAATTCAATTATTAAACTATTTTCTACTTTGGGATTAGATATGCAATCTATTTGATTATACATACCTTGATAATTGTATTACCCTGATCATTTCTCTCTAGCTTGGTTAATTACTAGTTAGTATTATCATAGCGCCAACGTGAGTTGGTTAGACACGATTAGTATGCTTAGCCTTGCAACGGGTCATTAATATCATTTTGAAATATTAATATCATACTTTCCTAAGTAATTATGAAAGATGTTGTGAAAAGACTATGCGTTGTATGATGTCACCCATTGATAGCATGTGATGCACGTAATCAATAGGGTGGAAAAAAAGATTTGTATTGAGGCGAGTGGGAAGGATTTGTGAAATGGTGGAGCTTTGTGATTGGAAAATATGAATTGTGGTGACTTAGTTAGAAATTGACAGTCTCGTCTTAGTCGATTAAGGACTTCACTTTGTGCGCCATTAAACTGAGTCTTACTGTATGACCATATGCTTAGTATGCGACAGGCCTAACTTAGTAAGTTATGGAGTCTCGACATTGACTACTTAGGGGGAGGTTAAGTACTCTATGATGGCTGGAGGTGTAGACTACTCAATAGGGTCATATTTATGGGCGGTTCGCCATCTTCAGGTACAATGGTGTGCGTCGGACCAACGAGTAAGGATGGGGTCGACAGTATGCACATCGGGAGGGTCATTGTCGAGATGAAGTTTCGGAAAGGTTTTGTTACACTACTACAGAAAAGGTCTTCACAGACGGTTCAAAAACGTCATCACAGACGGTTTCGTGAGCCTTCTGAGTCTATGGGTCAGTGATGACATGATTCATCACAGACGGTTATTCAAACCGTCTATGATGCATACTGTCACAGACGGTTATTAACTCAGAACCGTTTGTGATAGGTAACTTTCACAGACGGTTTGTAGATAAAATCGTTTGTGATAGCTAACTATCACAGATGATTTGTTATTGAAATCGTCTGTGATGACTTCTCTCTATAGACGGTTTGTAGCTGAAACCGTTTGTGATGATTTTTCTCTATAGACGGTTTGTAGCTGAAACCGTCTGTGATGATTTTTCTCTATAAAGTCTTCAAGCAGTGGCTGCTTGTGCCTTTAAAACTAGCATCATATATATATATATATATATATATATATATATATATTGTTCATAGTCCCTCAGTCACTTTCGAGGGGTCGTGCACGCAGCATGAGGAGGATGAGACACCAGCCACGGACAACTTCATCGAGCCCCTGTAAGTTCAAAAAGCATGGCTGCCAAGAGAGCATCAGGACATCCAATTACCTGGATGTCGTCGACAGGTAATTGGACGTCGCTATGTTCAGAAAGTAACGTGGCTGATACCAGTCGGAGTAGTTGTGCATCCACGTCACTTTCTAAACACAACAACGTCCAATTACCTGTCGACAACATCCAGGTAATTGGATGTCCTGACGCTCTCTTGGCAGCCATGCTTCTTGAACTTGCAGGGGCTCGATGAAGTTGTCTGTGGCTGTTGTCTCATCCTCCTCATGCTGCGTAGACGACCCCGCAAAAGTGGCTGAGGGACTACGAACTATATATACATAATATATATATATATATATGATGCCGGTTTTAAAGGCATAAGCAGACACTGCTTAGAAACTTTATAGAGAAGAGATCAGGATCCATTGTAGAAGTATCATCCAAGGGCACAATCTATACACAATACATAACAGCAGGTAATCTAACAGCTCAAGGCACAATTAATCTATACACAATATCACATCCAATTGCATTTGTGACATCAATTCATCATAGAAGTATCATCTAAGGGCACAATCTATACACAATATATAACAACAGGTAATCTAACAGCTCAAGGCACAATTAATCTATACACAATATCACATCCAATTGCATTTGTGACATCAATTCATCATAGAAGTATCATCCAAGGGCACAATCTATACACAATACATAACAAAGAGTAATCTAATGACTCAAAGCACAATTAATCTATACACAATACATAACAGCAGGTAATCTAACAGCTCAAGGCATCAATTCATGCTGATGAAGCAGTCCGTACAGGCAGGATGTCCTTGGCTGCATGCTGTCTCATCCTCCTCATGCTGCGTGGTAGATTTCTTAGACGTCCGTGGTAAATAAAAAATCATGATCCAGTGCAGACACGACGCAGCAACGGCGGCAAACACCTGCCACCACCAGCACAACCCACATCCAAGGGAGAGGCAGATCTGGCCGAGGTGAGGTAGTCAAGGGAGCAGAGGGGAGCGGCGTACCTCGATTCGGTGGCGTAGATGGCGGGGTGAGCTCGATTCAGCTTAGGAGATGGTGGGGCGAGCTCGATTCGGCGAGGGAGATGGCGACGAGCTTGATTCGGCGGCGTAGATGGCGGGGCGAGCTCGATTCGGCGGGGGAGGTGGCGGCGAGGTCGAATCGGCGGCGGGGGCGTCGTGATGCTGGAGCCCGGCCAAAGTCCTGAACCCTAGCGCGCGCTGGGGAGTGATCAGTTAGGGTGCAAACCCTAGCACGCAGGCTCCTATTAATAAAGGTATATCGCAGACGGTACTATTTCAGTGATACGTGTCATAGACGAGTCCATAATATAACCGTCTGTGATATGGTCTCATATCACAGACAGGTCCATAATAGAATCGTCTGTGAGACGCATCACAGACGGTCCCATAATAGAACCGTCATCCTTTTGTCTGTAGGTGAAATATAGTTCCAAAAATTTGGTAAAATTAAATTAATTCATGATAATTATTCTAGTATTTGAATAAATTGGTTCCAGATGATGATCATAAGTTTTTATTTCTATTTTCTTTTGGGGAGTTGCTTTAGGTTAAGATTTAATCTTATGATAAATCATTGATGGTGCAGAACAACATAGCGTATAAAGAGAAGTTCTCTCTCGTTTGGAAGTGATATGTGATAAATACATAAATACAAATTGAAAATTCAGAACATTTGACACATTCTGATATAGATAAATGCAAATTATAACATATATATACATAAAACAGCTAATTTTTTACGGTAAGTAGTCCAACACCTTTGCAAAGAATTTGGCATACTCATGCCTAATCCTGCAGTCATCGCTGCAGAAGACGACGTGGTCGTCCCACCCTGACACGCCGCAGCCGGTGCTCGTGCACCGGTGGCCGTCCTCCGACAGCGCCCACACCCGGCCCAGCGGTGGCCCGGCCTTCCTCCCCCACGCCGCCGCCTGGATCATGTCCACGACGAGTCTCTGGCACCGCCTGCACTCCCGGTTGGTCATCCTGGCCATCTCGCACCTGTCTAATGTACTGCTTCCCAACGTCGCGCATCTCGCTTGCCGTGTAGAGGAGTAGGCCGAGCACGTAGGCCGCGGTCTTGTGGCCGGCAACGGCGCCGGCCGCCCATTCAAGGAACACGAGGCCACGCTGCATGTCTTGGGGCGCGAAGACAAGCGCGAGGCCGCAATGAAGCAGGCCTCCGGGTTGCCGGCGGCGGCCAGGTGGTTGACGACGGTGAGGTAGCGCTTGTAGTCCTGCCACTTCATCGCCTCCTCCCGCTCCAGCGCCATGCGCATCCCCACGGTGCGCGCCTTGGACGTCTTGTACATGGCCTTGCAACTAAACTTCAAGACGTACGATATATAGAATCTTAATACAAAAATTAATTACTGGATATTGGACACAAAACGAAATCATCACGAGATTTAATTTTTTTGCACCGTATCATGATACGACTTTTCGGTTTTGTATGCTACCGTCATCTTCAGAAACTGACTATAACCAGACCTCTATACCAAAAACAAAAGAACAGTACGTGGCTCGTAGGCTGCAAATGTCAGCCATGGGCTGAGGAGAGCTCGCGGCCATGAGGACGACGATGTGGACGACGACCTCGTCAGGAAGATCAAGGACGGAGATCGCCGACCTCCTCGTCCGCTCTGTCATGCTCCGCGTGCTCACCATGGTGTACTATTCGTGCAATGTACCATGCGTGCTGCCATGGAGCGCGATAATATATCACTCTTATAAATTAACGTCGAAGAGACACATTTACGTCGGCGCGCGAGACGAAAAGACGCATCGGCGCTCGTCGACGCAGGAGACGAAGAGACGCATCGGCGCCCGTCGGGGCGGGAGACGAAGAGACGCATGCATAACGCGCGGGAGTTGAAACATTTAATTATCATAGACGGTTCTGATAAAAAATCGTCTGTGAAGTATACCATTATCACAGACGGTTAGTTAAAAGAATCGTCTTTGAAGTTTCACAGACGGTTGTTTGTTACAAACTGTTTGTGATAATGGTTTACTTCACAGACGGTTATTTTTACGAACCGTCTGTGATACTTTACAGGCGGTTTTAAACACGAACCGTCTGTGATATTTCCTCTTCAAGTATCACAGGCGGTTTTAAACACGAACCGTCTGTGATATTTCCTCTTCACAGACGGTTTTTAGCGCATCCATTTACACAGACGGTCTCTAAACCAAAACCGTCTGTGATTTCATGTAATACAGACGGTTTTGGCCAACCGTCTGTGATGAGGCGTCCAGTATTAGCCTTTTTATAGTAGTGTTATGATTGCTCAATCGCATACTTTCGTATGGCGAGTCATGGTAGACATGATGAGTTAATTTTATCTTATGGGTAAATTGTACAACCTCTGTAGAGTATTAATAATCTATTCGAATAGCTATGTCCGCGGTCATAGATATGCTCGGGGATTTCACACGAGGGGTAGACTTTCATAAAACAAATTGAGAGGGACAGCTGTATGAATAAACTTATGCAGCTGTGTGAAATAATGGATTTAGACTAAAGGAGCTTTGTGAAATACTTATTAAATCATTATTATTATTAATATCTGTTTTCAATTAAGTTTGCAATATATTATTCATATTCAACTGTAATTGTTGCTTTTATGCAAAAGAATCATAGATGTCATATCCTTTGGAATAAGCCATCATCTATAATTGCATTCTGTGGTGCAACTTGCTTATTACTCTATGTACTCATTCTTGCTATAAACAATGTTGTTCAGTGGATCAAGACTACATTAGTTCAGCGTTTGTCAACAATGTCTACTTCAAGGATCATAGAGAATTAGGTCACACTACCCGAGTCGATTGCCTCTGTGCATATGGATGGGCTTCACTGAATTTATTCTGTTTCCTTCCGCTGTAGCTTATTTGAGATATTCGTCTTTTGAGACATTAATTGTAAGCTTTGTCCTTAAGGTCGCTACTCTGATAATTATTATTATTTGACTATCTCTTAGTTATCTTTGCATATGAAATGATATTTCATCAATATTATCACTGTGTGCACTAGCGTGATCCTAGACTAGTGCATACACACAGAGGGTCCATATTTGCACATTTGGGTCCCGACAGAGGTGGTACTAGAGCCATATCGAGTGTAGATCGTGACCTTAGTTACAATGGCCGTTTTTAGGAAAGACTTCAAAAAAATTATTTTACAAATGGAAAATCTTAATGATGTGCTATTCTCACCTTGTCCAGCTTCTATACTTTTTCATTCTATTCTTTTCTCATCATTTTATTCTTTTCTCATCTATTTTCCTCCTCACCATTTTGAGTAATAAATTGAACTCTCTCTTGCCGCAACTTCTATAGTTTATCGATATCTGTGCCAAATGTCATGGTGGATGCCCTGAAGTCTTTCAAGCAACTTTTGACAACCATGCAACCAACAATGACATCTTCCCCCGTTCAAGATAAGTTTGTCATAAGAATTGAAGACATAGAAGATGTTGTACGTTGCCCATGTCTTTACACCCGAATCGTCAACAAGGACCGCAATCAATCAACATTCGGCGAAGACTGTGACTAGTCAAGCTTCCTTCAAACAAGCCATATAAGATAGATCAGTTAAGGCTCACCTTGTGTTTTCAGCCGAGTCACCAAGTTAAGTTGGAGTTTAATCGAGTAGATGATTAGGATTTGGTTTTGATTCTCCTGTGTGTAGTTTGGCTATGAATTTTATGCTTCTTAATAGCTTTTCGACTATTTGTATGTTCTTTGGTGTTTTTTTGGTTTAACCTGCTCCCAAATATATTTTCTTCCCTTCCCTTATGTTTTTTCCTCTCATCTATTAAACCGGTGAAGAATCGTCGTAGATGGTTGATACCTGCAATAAAGCAAGTCGCACTCGATCAGATAATACTGATGCCAATGTCAATTCCAGTGGACATTTACCAATACCTGGAGTAGCAGATCTAAGCATGGGACAATTGTTTGCAGCTCAAACTCGGTTTATGAATATGATGATGCAGAACATGAACAACATGATGATACAACAGAATCATATCGCTGCTAGCTTAGTCAATTTGTTGAATCAGAGTAATCAAGCAGCTACCGTACCGCCACTAGTTCTTCAATATTCTAAGTTATCAGGGTACATGATGACCCATCCACCTACTTTCTCTCATTCCTTAGAACCCTTGGAAGCAGGGGACTGGCTTCGATCTATGGAGAAAAAGTTTGCCATTGCCTAGTGCAATGATAAGGAGAAAGTTCTCTATGTCGCTTATCAATTGAAAGAGTTGCATTAGATTGGTGGAAAACTACTACGCCGCCTATTAGGATGAGCAAACCATCACTTGGGCAGAGTTCATCGCCTCTTTTCGCCAACAGCGTAGGACATCAAACAAGAGTGATCAAGAGAATCATGCTATTCCGATGTCTTATATCCGATTTGGTCATTGTCATTTAAAGTGCTGCCAACCAATTAAGTCAGAAGATTATGCATATACCTATTGTGGAGACATAGGTCATAGTGTTGATAAGCTCAAAATCAATTATTCCAGCCGCGAAGGGAATCATTCCGTTGGAGAATGTCTAATGAGTAAGATCATATGTTTCTTTCGTGAGGGCAAGGACCATTGCCCGAGAAAATACCCCATGTATTCAATGTTGACTTCTGCAACACAACATCAGTGAAGGAATTTTCGAACCGTTGTCCTGCAGGCATTAGAAAAAGGAGACAAATCGTTGTTAGTACAAGATATGTTAGCTGGGGAGTCAAAGAAGCAAAATGTTGACCACAACAACCGATCTCAAAAGAGAAGCAAGCATGTAACATCAGTACAGTGCTTCGAGTGTGGTAAGCAAAGCCACTGGACCATGAGATGCTCTATAAAGCGACAAGCTCCAACCTTTAAGAATGATAGTCGTTCTGCCATAATCTTATCAAGAAAGTCACAATGGCCGATACATTTGTGCTACAAGTATCGTGAAAAAGGTCACTACAACCGCCATAGTCCTAAGAAGAACCAGTCACCCACTCCGGTCGCAAGCATTCTATAAGTCATTTCATTTAAGATTAACACAGATTAACACCTAGAGCATACCGTAAAGCAGCAGGATCCATTTGTTCGATCGACGAAACCCGTAAGAACCACGAAAATTCTCGTGTTCCAAGTAGAGCCTCGACGAATAGATAATGGAGTAGACTTAAATGAAGCTCTCAAAGGTCACTGTTGAAGCAAGCAGCCGTGAGAATTACCCCCAATCACTCGCCATTTGTTTGGGCTATGCGGCGAGCGGGCGACTACCCACCAGCCACCATCCCTGACCATGTTGAATTTGTTTGGTAGCCTAGCTACGTAAGTGCCCGCCGGAACTCATAGTACTGATCCACTACTAGGTCCGGAGCGACCGTGAGAATGAAGAAGCTTTCGGACCTGCGGAGAGAGGTGTTCAAAGGAATGCAGAGAATGTGTTCGATGGAATGCCACGGCAGGATGAAGCCCGTGCTGCACCTGCGCCGAAATGCTGTGCTCCACGCGCGCGCCCGGCACCGTCGGAGAGGCAGGTGGCAACCGCGGGATGCATTTCGCGTCTGGTACAGCGCGCAGCCTCCGACGACGAGCAAGAGCACACCCCGCCATCGCGGCGCTGGTACCGCACCGCCTACGCCAGGCTACTTCGGCTCGCCGGGTCGCTGCGGGGCGTCGAGCTTTGCGACGGCAGGGTGCGTCACGCTGCTACGGGGTCCGTTGTGGACGACGCGCACGTCGCCGCCCGAGTGGCCAACTTCGACGCGCTCGCGGGGAAGTTCGCCGCGACCCAGCACCAGCCGGCGCTTAAGGCGATGTCGCTGAGCTCGCTCACGAGGGTGTGCGACGTGCTCGGCGTGTCGGCGCAGCTGAGGAAGAGCGTGCGTCTCACCATTTGCCCGCAGGTGACGCAGCACCACGTCTGGCGGGGCGCACTCGAGGAGGTGCTCAGGGACCTGCAGGCCGACATGGGCTCCTGAAGCGCCATTCACCGGCTATCCAGATGGCGGAGCAGATCGCGTCGGCCTGCGCCAACTTCCTGTCGTACACCGCCGATGCGGCGACGTCCTCGTCGCCGTCCTGGATGCGCCCGACGTCGTTCAAGAAGCCTACGGAGGCGCCACCGCCGGCGAAGACCTGGCAAGAAGTGCTGGACATGTTCACGGACCTGGCAAAGAGCCTGGAGACCGACGCGCGGCTAGCGGGGCATGCGCAGAAGGTCGAGGCCATGAAGGAGGGGCTGTACCAGATACGCGACATCGTCGTGGAGAGGGACATCGGCTTCAAGGAGGCGCGCCGGCAGGACTGCCTGGTGCAGAGGAAGTTGTCCAAGAGCCTGGGGCACTCCTCCAGGTGTCTATACGCGCTGCTACTCTTCTACCTCTACGGCACTGTCCGGGATGTCGAGTTGCATATCAGCAAGCGCCTGTCAGGCAAGGGAGAGAAGAATGTCACTGTGCATGCCGCAAAATTCCTCATCAATGGCGATGAATTGGCAGTCAGGAGCGGCGTCAAGCAGCTGAGCCGTGCTCTCGGTGTCTTCAGGTTTGTCTGGGAGGCGGCAAATGCTGACAGTGGTACTGACAATGACAAGGATGTTATCGTCAAGAAAAACAAAGGCATGGATGCAAACGGAGTATTGAAGCTGCAAGGGCATCTCTGGGGCTTTGGTGTTGAACAGAAGGTTGTCACATACAGAGGGGATGTGTTCCATGTGCATCAGATCCAACTGCCCTGAATTTCCATTTCTGCAACATCTTATGTAAAATCATCCAGCTTCTGAACATGAGTTGAAACCCGTATGCGTTCAAAATTGATCGTACGAGGAACACAACAGATACAGGTGCAATCTGAAATGCTACTATTTTTCACTAGAGCTCCTTTTGTGAATTTGTATACGATGCAACTGCATACTGTGGGGGAAGATACATACGGAAAGGGCAAAACAAGAAAAGAGACCCCCTTTGTCCTCCTACCACCATAACTTATGGAACATCTTTTTCTTCCTGTATACAAAAGATAATATTTGGAAATTCTACAATCTTCTTGGAGAATCAAAAGTTTGTGCTTTCAGGTTAGAGATTTCAAGCCATGGATCTGTGAGATAGGTGCTTGGTCGTGTTGGGTAGAGTGCATTGTTGATAGGACTATAGTTGGCTGCTCCAGCTGAATAGGCTGGATGAGGAGGTGACGGCAAGCAACTCCGATTTGACTGCCTGTACTGCCGTAATGGGCTAGAGCATGGCGAGACGGGCAGGGACATGTTCATACGCACATTGGATGGGTTGCTGGACAAAACAGATTAACAAATTCTGTTAGACAATGGAAGTGATTTAAGTTATGACTTTAATAGAAGAAGCAGAACATACATGGAAGAGATCCTGCGAGTTGATATCGAAGGAATGTCATATGTTGGTCCTGGTAAGTTTCTCATCCCAAGGTCTGTATCTCTTAGAGGTAATAAGCTTCTGTAGGATGAAAACTCGATGCTTGTCTTTACCTGAAATATAAACATAATGGTAAGAAATTACAAAAGGGCACCGCTTTCAAACTTGAAGATAAATAACCAATATGACGATAGTGATCAATTGTATTCCTGTTTCCTTGTATTTATACCTATCTTCCATCTAGCTCTAACTGTTCATCATACAAAAAACAGGCATAACAGAGAGCCACTATTTGACAGTGCATAGTCATAGACAGTATGTAGAAGTCGTACCGTGCTGTTTTTTCCATCGGTGGAAGATGGGAACATATCCCTTGTCATGCTAGACCTGGAGCTCCTAACTGTAGCTTGGTCTTTGACCCAAGCATGATCTATTAGTTTAGCAGCAGTTGGTCGAGCAGCAGGATCACGCTGCAAGCAGAGTTTCAGAAAGTTTTTTGCCTCAAAAGAAAGATGATCTGGGATATCAGGTATGTCTTTACTGTTCCCAATTTTAAATATTGCAGCCACCTGTGAAATTGATTATGAAAGCTTAGCAGACAATCAATAGAACAGGCACCATAACCGTGTACAATCATAGCCACAAACTCACCCCTTCATACTGACTCCAAGGAGGTCTTGCAGTTGCCATCTCAAGAATGGTGCAGCCAAGGCTCCAAATGTCCACTGAAAGGCTGTAGCCATTGCTATTCATAATAACCTGAGAAAAATTTCGACAAGAAAAATAGGCATTGGTTGATGTTCAACTTACAAGGGAAGAGTACAAAGAAATTTTCAACTTCAGTAGCCTTACCTCAGGAGCCATCCAGTAAGGGCTTCCTTTGAAGGATTTGATAGATGTGTATGCTGATATCTGTATAAATATAACAAATGATTAATGAAAGGATATCATAGGAAAATAAGGATGGTAGTTACCTGATCGAAATGTCAGATAATTAACATAATATAGTACTTACATGCTTGGCCATACCAAAATCGGCAAGTTTTATATCACCATTAGGATCTACAAGTATGTTTGCCCCTTTGATATCCCTGTGAGAAAAGGTGAGTCTTCATCAATAAGAAATAAGAGTGGCATGTGGGTTTGCAAAAAGAGGGGGTCATCCTCTACTTTGTATTAATGATGTAAATCACTGCCCATACCTATGCACTGTATTCCGCCCATGCAAGTATGCAAGGCCGGAAAGGATTTGTGCTGTGTAGTTCCGAAGGATTGCCTCCCCAAATGGACCATATTCTTGAAGCAACTTATGGATAGAACCCCCAGAAACATACTCAAGATAGACTGAAAGTGTCTCACTAGACTGCTTTGCAATATAAAGTATACTCAGACAAAATTCTGAAGTAGCAAATCAAATAGAATTCATTCATAATTTACACCACAGTGGTTTATGACTGGACATATATTCTAACTATCAATCTAACTATTGCAGCAATGCCTAAATATCAGGTGTTAGATTGCAGTGATTGTGAGTGTTTTGGTAACTTCCGATGTAATTACACGCTCAAAAGGGATTAGATCAGGAAGATCATTGTTGGCTTTATAATTACCAGTTCACTGCCATAATACTGCACAATGTTTGTATGCGATAGCTGACTCAGAAGCACCATTTCCTGTCCATGAGAAGCAATGTCAGTATGAAAGAACTAAATTTTGTTCCACAAGATCGATGCTTATTAATCCAATATTTTCAAAAGATGATTACCTGATTTAACTGCCTGAGACACTCTTTTGAGTTAGAATCATCAGATATAACCTTGACCTCTTTAATTGCACACATTTGGCCACCTTCACTGCATTGTTTGAATAATAATTCAGTACACTATAGAAAATAAATGTTTGGCTTCTAAAGTATGAGAGAAAAAAAATGCTTTCAGAATCAAACTAAGCACCTGTTGAATCCAAGGTATACTTGCCCAAATGTTCCACTGCCTAACAACTTCCCCTTCTTCCACTGCGAATGAAGGGAATGGGAAGATGAGCAAGGGGAGCCTGGAGGTAGAGGAAGAGGGTGGGGTGAGCTTGAGCTCCGTGAATCATCCTGCCATGCAGTAGGGGATCCTGGGCATTGCCCAAATACTCTTGAGTGCACGGGGGAGGTTGGACAGTGGTTATAGCCTCTTGAGCTAGGGGGAGAGCTTGGCGTTCGTGTACTGAACACAATTTCTGTTGATTTCCGACCACGGCAGTATGTACTTCGATCATTTGAAATATTCAGACTCTGAAGCTGAAATTCTTTCCTTGGAGACACTGAAGTTTCAGACAATCTGGGATGCTCCGAAGCCTGATTATTTGTGAAACAGTGTCCTCCTTCTAGCACATGACTTTGTTTCCGAGAATCAATAGCCAGTGTTCTGCCTGCCGGAAGCATGCTACTTGCATCTGACACCCTATTGAATCAGACATGAAAATCAAGTCTCAGTTGATATGCACATCAATGAACCAATCACTTTGTATATGCACATCTATGAGCCAATCACTTGATAGCAGTAGTTTCTTTCACCATCCTAGAGCTATATCTCCAACAATAATTGGGGCAGAAATAAAGTCCATAGTAATGTTCCACATTCGAAAAACACGTCGCCAATTATTGCTTAAGGCAACTATTGTCTCCTATGTTTGGAAGCATATATGTCTAAGTGGGGATCCAAAAATATTTGGAAAAGTTGACCCTAAATGTAACAGAAAAAAATGGATGAGCTTAGCAAATCAGCAGTTGGAATTGCCTCGAAAGATTAACACATAAATCAATTTATAACAAATTTATTCATCACAAAAACAACACTGATTTACAGAACTGATCACACAAAAGATCTGTTACCAAACGGAGATCCAAACAAAAAAGATTCCAAGTAGCAAAAAATAATTCTCAATATTGAACCCCATCAAAGAAGCCAGAGAGCTCCCCCAAATGTTACAGAGGAGGAGATGAATCAATGAAGATCCATTTCTTTTCAGAAGAATACATTATCAAAATATGCCGCTTGGCACAATTAGTCAACAGGGCAGTAGAATTCGGCTACAATTGGACTAATTCCCCCAGACAAATTGGACTAATTGCCCCAGACAATCACAATTCACAGAACTGATTAGAGCACAAGTGTACATCTTTCATGAGGCAAACAGTCGTCACGACTCTAAACATACCTAGAGACGGAAAACAAACCAGAGAAACATCAAAATTGCAGCTCCAAACCCCACCAAAAAAAAAAAGAATACAAAACAATTGAAGCACCAAGCAAAACAGCCGCAAAAATCAAATCTTGGCACAAAAAAGAGGACAAGAACAGCATAACTCCGCCTCAAATTCCCACCAAATCCATAAAAAAGGCGCAAATAACCCCACGCTTTACGGCATCCACACCAAAAATTCAGCAGAACAGCAGCAGGAACGGCCGAATCAGCCCTCAAAAATGAAGACTTTACAACGAATTCAGCACCGGACCACCCAAACTTTAGCCTCTCCAAGAACTAACCAACCACCCAAACTCAGCGAACAAACCACCGGACCAACTACTCTGCCGTCTCTCTCACACCTGTAAATTCCAAGATCCGGCGGGTCGTCGGACGCCGCCGAGGACCCGAGCGACGAGCTGCCCCCGCTGGACGCGGACGCCGACGCGGACACGGACGCGGAGGCCGAGGGCAGCGGCGCCGGCCGCGGCAGCGGGTGCCCCACCGCCGCCGGCGGCTGCGGCTGCTGCTGCAGCTGCTTCCCGCGGCCTCCCTTCGCGAGAAGCGCCTCGTCGAAGCTGCTCGCCTTCTTCTTGTCCTTCTCCTTGTCTTTGCCAACCGCGGCCGCCGGAATTGAGCCGGCGTCCCCCAACGGCGCCGCCGCCGCCGCCGCACCCTCGCTCTTGCTCTTCCCCTTTCTCCTCCACCACACCGGCATCCTGCCTCCCCACGGCGCGGCCGCGCAAGTAGCGCTCCTTCGGCCGCGAGTACTAGTGCACAGAGAGAGAGAGAGAGAGAGAGAGAGAGAGAGAGAGAGAGAGAGATGAAATGAAATGAAAATGGCTAGTCACAGAGGAAGGAGGGAGGAAGAGGAGGCGGCGGAGAGAGAAGCGTACACGCGCGAGAGGAGAGGAGAGGAGAGGAGAGAGCGAGGGACTCTTGTTAACGACCGAGGTCGCCGTTGCGGGCCCTTCTCCATGAGCCCCAGCCGCGCAGCCGGCTCGCCGTGTACGCGTAGCAGTTTCTCTTCCCCGGGAGCGGTAGACGTACCTCTATCTCTCTGTAGCCAGTGGGCCCACGCGCTGAGCGTCTGCCGCGGCAGGTTTAAGTGGGGCCCACGCAGCGGGTGGGGGCTGGCGCGTGGGGCCGTGGCTACTCGTGACGTGGCGGCTCCTGTGTGGCTGGATGCGGGGCCCGCTGGTGCGGTAGGCGCGGAGTTGCCTTATTACGTGGGATATCCTATTACTGCTACGCGCACACAGAGTGCAGTGGTTATCGGCTGCCAGTGTTTCGTCGTTTTAATTAGTGGGGACATAATTAAATTATCGATATTGATATTATCCTTTTCCTAATTAAGGGTAGGTACCAATGGTGATGGAGGATTGATAGTTGCGTCTCTCTCATAAAAGTTCACTTTGTGTGGTCTTTTATTTGATCGTAGATTTAACTAATAGTGTGTGTTTACCTTATCTGATGACTTTGATATATATAGAACATCACCGTCCCGTCGGAGTGTCCCCTAAGAGGTGGGAAGATCAAGATGTTGATTGTGCTTGTGAGGATTCTTTTATATGAGTAGCAGAGCAGTAGAAGTGCATATTCAAATCGAACTACTCCATTTTTTTCTTGTGTCCTACCATCTGGTTGTTTGTACTGCCTATAGACTTAAATGAAAAAAAAAAAAAAAACTATGCACCACTTTAACTCTGGTAATAATTAAATAAAGTTATATATGTAAGGTAGCTCCTGCGATAACATATTTTTTTTGCGAAAACAATCATAATATAAATCGTCTTTGTAATCAAGCTATGCAAAACTGTACTGAAACGGGAAGGAGCTCCTGAAATCAGCAGGAGTTGTCCTCCACCAGCAGGCAACACAGGTAGGCCATAAAGAAGAGCTCGAGAGTAGCCATTGCATCTCCTCTCCGTATACTCCACTTTCACCGTCAATCAAGGCACAGAATGCAAGGTTCATGCACACGGGTGGGCAGCAGCTAGGGTACGGAAGGCAGAGGCCAGCCGCCTTTGCTTCGCGGTTGGTTCGTTTTGCCTTCTTGTACGGGGGCCCGTTCGCGTCTGCACGTCACCGGTTGAATCGCCGGCCTTCATCGCCTCATCTCGCCTCCTTTTTCTCCCCAGTTTCCTCGATCGTTATCACATGAGGCATGCGCGTGTCGTGCAGCCTTCGGCAATCCGGTCCCAAGAAGAAACTTGCGCACAGCGCACGCAGCGGGGCACACGGGAAAAGGCCTCCGTTAATCTCTCGAGGTACGTGCAAAAAAGTTGGAGGAACAAGAGGGGGCATCGTGCTGCATGCGGGTATCTACTGGATTTGTGTCTGGCCAACAGATAAGCTAGCTGAATTTTCAGATGGATGTGGCTACCGGTTAGATCATCTGTATTCAGTAGTCCAACAGTCATACAGCAATGTAACCGTCGGGGTTAAATCCTGCAGTCTGATTTTCAGATGCACGCAACTACCGGTTAGATTATCTGCATTCAGTAGCCCAACAGCTATAACAATGTAACCGCTGGGAATTAAACCCTGCACTCTGTTCCCCTGTTTTAACTTTGCAATATATATAGAGAGAGGGGAGAAATGGTATGGTACTTCTGAGAGTACGTACTTCCACTTCTCGTTGAAGTAACTTCTTAACACATACAGTCGCTTGCGGCTTGCCGGTAATAAGCCGTCGATCGCTCATTCGCTCGTGCCTCAGCGTCTTCTTAATTAACTCTCGAGCCATCCATGGCTCCATACATGCCACCTTACTTATTTCTCTGCCTCAACCGCGTCGTCGTCATCATCAATCAGCATCATCCCCTTGCGGTCACTCTAGCTACGTACGTAGTAGTGCCCACTCTAGCCGTCCTCCCTCGATGTCACTCCTACAGTGACACACATCCTCTTGCTCAAGGACATGGATACCAATCTGCACGTTGTACAGTGCCCGCCCCTTACAATATATAGAAGTGGTTACATGTGATATCGTCTTCCAACGTTCATAGCTTATACAGTGCACTGAATTTACAAAAAGGCGAAATTAACTAGCATAGGTCTGTTTGGAACGTGAATGAATTTTTCGAATGAAATGATAGAACTTAAACAAATCTTGTATGCGGTTAGAGCAACACTCAATACGATCTGTAAACGCGGAAGCATATATACCTGATGAAGATGCCATTGTGCTTTGCAGATTTGAAGCAGTAGATGAACAAACGCTCAATCTACCTAGGTTAGGTCTTTCCCGCCAAGAGGTAAGCCATAAATTTCAACTATAGATGGAGATAAGTGGTATGGCATGAGTTACCCTGATGAGAGGACCATGACCCTTATTTATAGCATTTAGTATTATAATCATATTCCGTCCTATAATTAGAGATAGATTCCAGACAGGTCTCTACACAGATTTAAAATTCAAGTCCATATTTTTCTTAATAGAGACTCGGGCTCTTAATAATTTTAATTTCATCACCTTATTTATTTGAGCCAATTAGAATAGATAGCTGATATTTATTTAAACTCATATAGGTCCACATAACGAAAATTAATTCAACATGAAAAACTCCGTTTTTTTAACACAATTCCTGTGAAACACGATTTTTTTTTTTTAAAAAAAAATTGTGTTTTGTTTGATACTACGGTTCGGCGAAATTTTTTAAGCACAGAGCACGCATGTCTAGTAGTTTCTAGATGGAGGTGGAATCGGCTCCAACTGCTGCCTTGTGGCTTTCCTCCTTATCTACATCCACATGCATGGAAAAGTTACTAAAACACATTTGTCAGGATGAAAAGATCTCAAGCACGTACATAGTAACATATAGCACGTTGAACAACACAAAACAAAGAGCTATCAAGAAAGGTGCATACCACCATCACCACTTGCGAGGCTTAAAATAATAAAACTTTATCATGTCTTTGTGGGAAACGTTCGGCCAAGCTTAGCTTAGCCAGAAACCACTACTCGACGTGTGTGACGGATTCCGGTAGGTTCAGCGGGATAAACAAACCCACGATGCTTTTTCTCCGTAGCACACGTAAATTACGCGTAACTCGAGCGACATGTGAAGTTTTTTCTCCGTAGCATATAAATTAAGCGTAACTTATCGCTCGTAACAACTAGACCAGCTTTAATATGTAGTTAATGGAAGTCGAACTTGATCTTTGGCCAGACAACCAAAATGTTACACTGTTTAAACCACTCAGGGTTGGCTCACGTGTGAATTTTTTGGTACATTTATTTATATTTTGAGCCGTGCTTCTTGTATGCTATCCAATACTATTGTAAAACAGCATTGTAAGTAGCGGAGTACATGCACGGTATTGGTAATTGCAAAAATACAAAACGGGCCGAGCATGGGTCTAAGCACTACTTAAAAACATTTACAGGTTCACAGTAAAACAGAGCATTTAGGTCAAATTTCCAAATAGTTTGTGCATCGTATCAGGGTCGTACCTGACATTTTGGGTGCTCTGTGTTAAAATTAAAATTAGGCCATACACTTATAAAAGTCAACCGTTAAAATAAAACGCGTTATTTTTTATATTACAATTGTAATATTTTTTTTCCCATTACGAGAGTACAAAGGATTCGGTCCCACTGAAAAATAAGTCTCTAAACTAGTACCAAAACTTGGAAGTGAAAGCATGATTCTTCTGGTATGCCTTGGAGCAAAATCTTCAATTAACTTTGTAATTGGTCTTTCCCAAATTAAACATCAATTACAAGTGATACGTTAAGTCTTTTCTGAGTCATTATAGAATGCAAGTTGAACTTTAACAACTTTGATTTAGAAAATTTCTTCCTTGCATATGCAATATTCGCCGAAATAGTCAACAAAATTATATAAACAATTGCATTATGAAAATAATTTAGCCATTCATAAACTTTAAAATATCAACAAGGCCCCATATTTTGTTAGGAATGAATTTAGCAAAAGAAAACAAAGAGGTGGAAGGTGAAGAAAATGATGTGAATCAGTGGTAGTTTTTAGGAAGAAGAGAATAAATAAGTTCATCACTTATTAGTTCTTACTCCTACTAGCACAAAGATTAGGAAATAATCACTCAAGAGTGTATAAAAAATGGGGGCCTTAATATTTTGGGGGCCTATTCAGTAGCTCATGCATCTCATACGGGCCTGCATCACAGTGTGCAGTGGAGCCCACAGACATTGTGTGCATATACCGGCCGGATCAGGATAAAGGTTTTCCTTTTGCTTTCGGGAGACGTCGTTTTGCATGTGCTGCCTGCTCAGCTAGCTAGTGGTGTGCGTGGTACGATCCATCGGGGGCCTGTAGCTTTGGGTGCAGGGAATGTGCAGGAGAGATGCACGCAGGATAGCAGCTTCCTGCCTGCATATTATTGCCTCCGCTCGTTGCCTTTCCGCGTTTAATGAGACAGACGACACGTCCGCGTTGGTTCGTCTATCCGTGCCTTGTTTGTCCGTTGCATCGACCTGCCATGGAGGCCAAATTGCTCGGTGCACACCGCACTGGATATATACATGCTTCAGTTCCGAGGTAATCAGGTACGCTTCAGGCGCACAGCTTTCATCTTTGAAAAGAAAAGGGAAAAAAATACGAGTTCACTGTAGGTCATGTCAGGAATTGTGGGTTTGCAACGGAATTTTGCACGATTTTGTAGTGTTTCGTGGGTAAAGTTTGGTTGAAGTCACTACATTCCAAAAATAACTTGGAATTTGTAACCCACAAATAGACCCATCTAATTTGCATATAGCGCGTAGCAGGACTAAGAACCCTATAATTTAGGCAAATTAACACTATGAACATTACGATTTAGGTTCACGTCCAATGTGATTCCACATTGCCAAAAGCTGATAGGAAATCGTTACAGGTTGGGAGAGATTACAGGTAGGAAGTGCTTAATTGGATAACTCATTGTAATAGAGGGGCTTGAACTAACAAAATCAAACCAAGTACATGTGCCCACACCAGATCGAACAAGAAATATTTTTTCGTATCAACAGAATTACTCCACAGAGTTTGATTCCGTACCATTTTACAAGTAAAAAAACGCTACTATAGATCGAACATATTGGCTTGAGAAACATAATTCCAACCCCCATTACAGACTTAAACATACGCACACAATTAAAAAAATGCTTACATCCATTATCAAAGCAGCGTGCTCCCATCCTCGTTTAAAGGTGTCGCGATGGCACTCGGTGTAGCGTGCATGCGGATTGTAGACCAAGCAATTTCCCTCGGAGCCGTCATGGATGACGCACGCTCTCCATATGCAAGCAACCTCCATCAGTATCAAAATCTAGTGCCCCAGTTACTGCTGGAAGGAGTTTTCTTTTGTTACTGCAAATCACTTCAGTACAAAACAAAATTCAGGCCAGCCTGCTGCTAGCTGTAGCTCCGTGTCTCTGTCCACCAGCCTCATCCGCCAGCGGTGACAGTGACGGCCGGCGAGTCACACGCACGAGCTATAGAATGTTCTTCCTCTGACAGATGCAACCGCGAGCTGGTAGTCAAGGTTGTCAGACGGATTGGAGCTTCTTGGGAGAATCGATATAGAATCTACGATCAGATCTATCAAAAAAATATTTTTTATAATCTACTTTGTATTTTAACACTTGTATATTTTTGGAACTATAATTGTAGAACTTTTGTTTACCAAAACGCAGTGCAAAGGAAATATCATTTGTTATTCATGCAAATTATAATGGACATCAAGAGATAAAAAGTAAAAATTTACAATGAAAGGACATATGCAAAACAAAATATTTATGATAAATCACCAGAATAGGTATAATCGGGTAGGATCGTATGAATTTTTTTTATCATGATCATACAAATTTTTTTTTGTTAGAATCGTAATAATATTAAGATTCAACCAAATTAAGACTCTATCATAGGATCGAATCGGTCCAGTCAATCTAGATCGTAGAAATGTAGGATCATATGACTAGAATCGAGATTCTGACAACCTTGCTTGTAGTGTCTATTTTGTAGTACAATATATAATAGGACTAGTGAGTTTAATAATCCGTGGCTTTTACTTATGTATGTACGAAATCAAAAGGTACAATACTAAACACATCATGGTATATACATTTTCTCCATTGCGATGGCTTTTAGTGAGGTCATGAGGCTGCACGACATGACCTGTACGAAAACTGCACTAATTAACACAATAGGTTTGAAAGTTAGAGTATGTAAATCTATTAAAGTTTGGCGCGAGAGGCGCTTTTTTTATATAATAGGTTTACACCCTATTTGTATTAAAAGAAAACATAATTACAAAAAGTTAACAAACCGCGAGAGGTGCTATAAACAAACAAATTTGGAGGCTCTCGGAGGTTTCGTGTGAACGTGTTTTTAACCAATATGTCTTTTCTTCCAACAAAAATCTCTTGGTTAATTTTGTAATAGATTAGGGTACCTTAATTACGTTCGCCAATTTGTCTCTCTACAAAATATGCGTCACTATTGAAATCATTGGTTTTATGAAAAATATCCAACTCGTTGTGATGGGCAATTCATTATTCTCTAGAGGTTAATTAATTATCACAATTTTATATAGGAGATCCCGAAGATACGCAGACGAGAGAATATTACTATACTCGAGATCATCATGGATTAATGAATCAAATTTGACGATGTTCTCGCAATCGGGTTCGGTTGACCTGATCGTAGCCACGAACAAATTTTAATTAGCACATGACGACAATAAATTGACTCAAAACTAGTTTAGGTCCATGCACTTATCCAGAAACAACCACGTTTTTCCTTAATTTAATTATGTGCCAATGAATCAAGGTATCGTATCTTACTATAAAGCAGAGCGATTTTACTGTTTAATACTGTAACATGCTTATTACTGATCTAAACCGCCCTCTCGATTAAATGATGCAGAAGAGGCCTCTATTCTGCGGCTCTGCCGTGACTAATTGCTACGAACGAGGATCCGCCTCCGGACTAGCTAGCCAGTCATCCAAGTTTCCTCGTCCAATCTAACTACGAATATATATATATCTGCGTAGTTTATGCTTATCCTATCGTACTTGCGAGTCCATATGGAGTCCACCGAGGTAGGTAGCGTGCGGCCGTCCGTCCAACATGGAGCCACAGCCGCCAGTCCATAAACAAATTAATCTCGTTAATTGCATGCGTGAACTACAATTAATGCCCTCTTCTTCCTTGATGAGATAACTACAATGCTCTATTCATCGTGAGTTCATGACAGCCAGCCCTCGAAGGAAAACATAAAAGCTCCTCCAAGCACAGGGCCTAATTACTCTCTCTCTCTCTCTCTCTCTCTTTCCTTTTATTTATTAGATATGACACCATGTACACCTTATAATGCTAAATGCACAGTTTCAAGATTAAAGGGGTTATATATTAGGAAAAAAAAACCCACTTTTATCTCACCAAGACTACTAGCAATGCAAATGCAAATGCAATGCACCACTGGACCATCACCATGTGGTCCATGTCCATGCATGAAGCCGAAGCAGCCACTTGTTTTCTTTCTTTCTTTTTTATTTCCTCGCAGAAACCATTGGTGGTGCGGTGGCAACTTGCCCGCTAGCCACACTCGGAATTCGACATGTGTCATTACTATTCATACACCGTGCGTGTGTGCATGCCTGGCTTGCGGTTTTTTCTCCAACTCAATGACGGCATGTCCGCATATGCATCAGGCTAGTAAGCTCTCGTTCTCTGCTGAGAGCATGTGATCTTTATTGGGTTTATGTGTGTTCAACTGAACACCTAAAATTTTTGATAGAAATATATATATATATATATATATATATATATATATATATATATATATATATACTTACTTTTAGTTGGATCAAATCTTCATATGTGTACGTCAATAGCGTTTAGCATGCCTGCATATGCATCAAGCTAGGTTAGTACGCTCTCGTTCTCCGTTGAGAGCATGCGACCTTTCTTCTCCAGCAGAGGCAGATCCATCTGGGTTTATGGGTGTTCAGCTGAACACCTAAATTTTTTTTACAAAAATGTAGTATATAGTATGTATGTTATACATATATACTCTTAGTTGGGTCAAATCCTCATATGTGTACATCAACAGCGTTCAGCAGCCCAATCCCACCCTACCCACACCTCCCAGGCCTAACTCATCTCCCTCAACCTATGCGTCATGCGAGCCCATACCGCGCCGGTCAAGCTGCGCCATCCCATGTCTAAAGGCCTCAATGCCCTAACACAAATAACCCTAACCTCTCTCTCTCGACTCTGGTTCGATGCGGCGGCGGCTGTCGGAGGCTGAGGCTTGGAGGTGGGAGGCTGGAGCAACACCGACGCCGAGCAGGGCGGGGCGACATGCTAACTTGGCGAGGGAGTTAGCGTCGGCCTGCACAACGTTGCAAGCCCTGGCAGCAAAGCACGCATCTTTGCGCGGCTGGGAGAAGGGAAGGAGTGTGCGCAACGGCGCAGGCGCCACCGGGCACCAGCGACAGTGAACCAGTGAGACCGAGAAGAAGAATTGGCAACATGCACATCTACATCAATTCCCAAATCCCCACTCGGACATAGATACCCAATTCCCTAATCCCCAATTCACAAACCGGTTTGAAAGAGTAATTGTGATTGGTAAATCTTGTATTTTTGTGAATTATAGATCTTAGAGCTTTGAAAAACGAAGAAGTCTGTAAATTTGAAAAATGAAGAAGTCTCGATGCAACAGCAAGCAGGCGGCGTTGGAAGCGAAGTGAGGGCGTGAGGCGGCGCGGAAAACAGGGAGGTAGGGAGTAGCTGGCATTACGGCGAGATCTCATCCCTATGTGAATTACGTTCGGTCTCCCACTCTCTCTCCCAATTCCGAAATCAACAAATCCCAAATAATTAATTGAATGATTGTCTTTGTGAAATGTAGATCGTATAATCTTCATAAATGGAAAAGAAGTTTGTAGATTTGAAATCTTTGTGGGATAGTGCAAGTTAGACTCACATAATAAAGGAAATTTTCTTGAACTTTTAAATTAGCTAGCATTAAATTTTCAAGAAATTAGCAAAGGTGGTTCCAAGGTACAATGAAATGAAATGAAATGTCTGTCCTTATAATTGCATGAAGAGTCGTAGAATTAAAATTGCATTTTTCTTAATTATTTTATAATTTTTTCACATTATTTTGAGATATTTTTGGTAGGGACAATTTGCACTTTGATTTTTGTTACCGAGGATCTTTCCTTTTGTCCAATGAGCAATATTTTCTTAACTCCAAATACTCATCTCGAAAATCCTAGATCCGTCATTGTTCCCCAGATCTACGACCAGCCCCCCTCCCCTATCTTCTCTCTGGTTTACCGTCGGTGGCGAGCAGGAGGGGGTCCCACCCGTCTCTCTGGTAGTGGTAGCTCTTACTTTTCGTTATGTGTACAGATGGAGGGTTCCTTGTTGTGTTCCGCTCAGTCGCCATGGCCGTTAGCTTCCTCGCAGAGAGCAGCCGCCGGATTCAGCCGATCAGTTGTCACAGCGGCTTAAGGACCAGTGTTTAACTTCATATTTCTTTGTAGGTCCTTCTGTTCTGTTATAGGAATTGGTAATAATTTCATTTTAGTTGAAGGTCCTGTCTATAACAGCGGGGCTGCTTGTACTGTTGTACTTCACTTTTGAATCAATACCAGTGCATCTAGACCCTTCTGGGCCCTATTTCCTTAAAAAAAAAACAATACTAGGCAAGTAGTATTGCTCTTTTGCTTTGTCTGGATCGCTCCACGTTATCAACTGATCATCGTGTGTGGTTACAGACTTGCAGTAGGTTTAACCGCGCAATCAGTGGACAAAGTGGCCCGGTTTTCTGGGTCGCAGAAATTCTACCAGCTCGATTGGGGATACCTGTACTTAGATCTGATCAAACGCCGGACTGAGCTAAGTTTGAAAAATCTGATCATCTCAAACTGGCATGTCCGAGTCCTGTCCAACCCAAAAATTGATTTTCTAATTTAGATATATTATTTTAATCCTTTTTGGGCTTTTGGCCCGAGAATCGAGTCCCAAGCCTGATCTGAAACAAACTGGGCATAGGCCGGCCCGCCGGGCCGAGTCAACCGTGAACAAGTCTATATACTTGACCGTTGATTATGCTAAATATACCTACCTACTCAGAGTTGAAACAAATTGGCTAGAGAAACCATCTTAGAGCTCACGACTAACAGATCGTTGGTTCAAATCCAAAAAAATCCTATTGAGAAATCCACAAAATTAAATAACACATCTAACTAAGAATCAAACTTTTAGTCATCGGCTATAGAGGCAAGGTGCCACACCGTTAGACTATGTTACGATTGGACTATATGTTATTTGATTTCTTAATTATATCATGGGATATGCAAAGTTATACGATGCAATACTATTTTTCTTTCTTATCTCATGAGTCAAACGATGAAAAATAGTCTCGCAAAGAAAAGTAAAAATAAAATGCTTCAACTTTCAACTAGTTTGAAGTAGTTAGGCCATTTGGTGATCGGGCGTAATTACAAGCAGTGGCGGATCTAGGATTTCATCACGCCTCAGGCTAAATTCTAATAGGCTAACATTCTAGAACTAACATCAATTTATACCCACACAACGACATAACAAAAAAAAAAGAGTCACAAATGAATTATTAACATGAAACTTTAGCTCAATGTTTCAATATAAAACATAATAAGAAAAATATGGCACCTAAATAACAAAGATTTAATATCTATCTTAAGAAGTGTTTAGAAATGTAAATTGTTGCAGATTGAGAAGGAGAATTACCCATGTAAACAACATGACATGCTTGAAGCAAGTGTTGAGATGTGCTTCTTCCTTGAGCTTCACAATCATCTGAAAGTGCGAGTGGTATATGTGCGCATACACCCTGAATAGGCGCTTGAAGATCGTCGTGATGACCTCGCAGAAGTTTGGAGGGAAGGGAGTCCCTGTTGGCATCACAATTTTGAACCAGAGAGCATGATCAGAACTCTTAGCAGGGTGCCAAGATCAGTTGGTTAGCTAATGATGAGTTCTTGAAAAAGAGAGTAGTTATACGCTTATTTCATACAAGGAAACCCACTGCTTTCTATTTAGTTTAGTTTTCCTTGAGCAATTGTTCCATACAATTCTGATGTACACTCAACAGAAACTTTATCAATAGAAAGTTTTCCACAAAGTGTGCCATCTGAATTTGAACAGTTAATTTAGATATGTTTAACCAACTGCGATTTCCACCATTACAAAACTAATCTGCAACATCTCTCAAGCAACCATTATTGGCAGGAAATCATTTAACAAGCCATCAGTAGCACTTATGAATCATATGCATAGTTCAAACTCCAAGAAGCTTCATTCTTGGAGACTGGAGTGCAGATGACAGATGTTGATCCTAATTCCTACGGGTGGTGCATAGCTTATAGCTAGAAAGATGGTACTGTACAGCAGAAGGAGATTGAAACTTTCAGACTGTGCCATGATTGAGAGCATTCTATTGTCGGCGGCGAGGAGGGACGGACCATGCGCTCGGCCTCAGCGGCGAGGAGGGACGGGAAGAGCGCGCCGGAGATCCCCGTAGGTTCGTCGGAGAAGATGAGGTCGAAGGAGCCGTCGGACAAGGGGAGGTTGTGGGGGTCAGCGCGGCGAACGAGCGGCAGGAAATCGACGAGATCGATCCCGGTGACTTCGCTGACTCCCGCGGCGTGGAGCGCGTCTACGAAGGGCACACGGACGCTGCACCGGGCAGGGACGGAGGGCGCGCGGGCGCGGCGCCGGGCGTGTGGGTGGCTGGGAGCCGCGAGGGAGCCGGAGAGGGCGGTCGCGCGCGGCGGCGTGCGAGGTCGCGAGGCGTCGAGGCGTGAAGGGATTAGGTCCGCAGGGACATCGGGCATGGGATGGTCGGGAGGCGTGGGATGGGCGGGAGGTCTGGGCCGGCTGGGCCGGCTGAGCCTCGGGCTAGATGTTGCCACACTGTTTGTTGGCCATGTATATGAAAATATTTTACACTGCTATTTTTGCTAGGTCTCAGGCTACAACCCACCCTGCCCGAGGCCCAGATCCGCCCCTGATTACAAGTAGAGTAATGTTCACTAGCAGCTCAGTTTATAGCAGGCCAAACTGATATCGATAATTGATGTTGATATAAGAAAGAATAATTATGAAGGTACAAATGTACATTTAATATGGTTGACACAAGTTCAAATGATAGTCCAACTGAACTCAATAGTCCAGCAACGAAAAAGTCCGCGAGATATAGCCATGTCGAGAAGACAAATTTGCTGGCAACTTGTATTGGCATGAAATATATTATAGGCAAAAAAAAGATCCATAGGAATTGTTTTGGGCATACCTTCTACTGTTTTGTCCAATGTGATAAGAAAGCCAATAGAACACAATTTAGTCATGCATGCAGACAATGCAAGTACGTTCGAGTTTCAACATTCAGATATTGTTCTTTATTAATTATACTTATTTTTGTAATCTAGCAATGCAACTCTTATCTACTCTACAAAATAGCTTACACAATTTACATAGCGGACCTAGCAGTTTGCACTTTGTGATTTCTTAAATATTAAAAAGAATTGGGACACCCGTATGCAGCACAGTGGTAAGGTAAGGTTGTCACCAATAACGATCACATTTCGAGTCCCACTAACTATATATTAGGTGGGTTATTATAGTTTTGGAAAATTTGATACAGTGATATCTCGGTTGCTAGGCTTTAAGGATGACTGATAACCAATTGCACCCCCTTTGGAAAAAAAAGGGTAAATTTTGCTACAAGACACTCAATTTTTTGTGTCCTTAGCTATGGACACCCAAAAAATGTGTCTTGGCCAAAAGACAACAAAAATTAGTGGTTATTTCTTGTTAGACACTCCTCTCATTAAAATAATATATCCAGATGATTAGGAGGGAGAAACATTGTAAAATGACCTCAATGCACAGTGTCTGGCTCGCTCGGTCGGTCGGTCTAGTTCAACCGTCTACATACAGTATCGGGATCGGTGCGCGCAATCACGCATGCTGACGAGAGAGACAGAGCAGGGGAGGTGGCGACCCGAGATCACTGACGGCGAAGGTGGGACAGGGGATCACGGAAAACAGTAAAAATAGAATTATGGGGTCACGAGGAGTCTGTTGGTGGTGGCGGAGGCCAGAGTGGTCCACCAGAGCGTTGCCCACGGCGAGGGATAGAGGCGGTGTCACTATGGCATTTGCACAAGGAGAGGAAGAAAGCCGAGAGGGGGAGGCGGTGGGAGCGGATGAGGCGAGGAGTGTAGGCCTCTGAGGCGGCGGGTGGCGGGAGTAGAGGGGGCGAGGAGCGACGGTCGTTGGCAGCGGAGGAGGAGGCGAGGGGTGGCAGCCGTGGCGAGCGCGTGAAGAGGAGGCGAAGTTTTATTATTATTGTTCTATAGGAATGTTATATTAAAAAAAAACTAGGGACACCCGTATGCAGCACAGTGGTGGGGTAAGGTTGTGACCAACAACTAGCTAGTCCAATAGTATGTACATGTGCCTTGTAGCTAACAATCACATTTCGAGTCCCACTAACTATATATTAGGTGATTTAATGTGGTTTTGCAGGATTTGATACAGTGACATCTCGGTTGCTGGGCCTTAAGCATGGTTGATAACCAATTGCCCCCCTTTGAAAAAAAGAGAGTAAAGTTGCGGTGGTTTAGGTCAGAACCGGTTCAAGTCCCATTCTCATTCTTTATTTAATAAAAAAATATTCGGTTGCTCTATTGTATTATTGGTTTTAAGTATTAAAAAAAATTAAATGCAAATTTTATTTGTAGTACATGTATGTTTTGGAATCGTACGTGGCACAGCTGACATGCCCCTTTGCATACATTTTCATCCAAGGTAATATTTGGGTTCACTTTAGCAAAATCGTGAAAATTCTAGGTTATTTTTAAATTTATTTATTTTTCTTTGATTTATTAAAAATATTGACAACTAATTGCAGCTGGGAGCTAAGGTATGAATACATTTGGATCACAATGCAAAAAGGTTATATTCAAGCTCCAATCATACTTTTTTGAAAATTAAGTTTAATCATACTGATCGCATATTTTAAAGAAGTCACAATCATCATAAAGCAACCCTTAGCTTAGTTTATCCCTCAAGTTTTTCTTTATAGATGGATTAGTTCGAATGCTTCATTAAAAATTAGAAACCTCTTTTTGGTTAACATGTCTCTTAATCATACTACTAAAGTTAGAACTCTTCACCAAAAGTGCGACTTTTGCTCTCTTCATGTGATGAGAAGCTTCATCTTTCGTAGAATTTATCTGAAGTGGAATTGCAACAAAAGATAGAGTAGTCCTCAAAATTAACTATGATTCATTCTCTAATTAATAATGAAGATCTTCTGGACAGGAAGGATAGGTAAATAATTTGATCACAATAAACATTGTTCTGCTAATTGGTTATTGTTGACTTGTTGTGCCATCTGGTACAGGTCCTTCATGGCAAAGCTAGTATAGCTAGTAGCCTAGTATTAAGAAATGTCACATCTGGTTAATTTATTTGTGGTAATGTGTGCAACTAATCACAACAACCCTGTGATGAAAGCAAAGTTGATGTGGAATGTGATGGATGCTTCTGAACTACGAAATGTGATGATTGAATTTGCAACCTCATATATATATATATATATATATATATATAGGAAAAAATACTATCTACTCTCAGGTGTAGTTACTCCCTCTCCATCCACCCTTTAATCTTCGTTGAGATCCGTACATCTTTTCAAGTCTAATGGGTATGAAATTCATAGATGGCAGAGGACCCGATCCAATAACTGCGTTCAATTCTGCGGAGATATATGCGGGATTTTGGATATCGTTTCTTTCCTGTTCGGCTTCTCCGTTCCGAGCGTTTGTTGTTCATACCACTTTTGCAGATCTGCTTAAATGATTCTTTCCTCTTCGCCGCCCCCGTTCCAGGGATTTTCCTTTGATCGCCGCCCCCGTTCCAGCCCTACCACATCTTGGATGATGTTCGCCGTCCCCGTTCCAGCCATACACACACGGGAGTTTTCCCCTCATCCGCATCCGCCTCCTCGTCTCCCTAGGGTTCTCCCGCGGCGGCCGGTTCCCTCTGCCGGCGACCCCACCGTATCTAGACCTGCCCCCGGTGAGAGCCGCCTCCTTCCCTTCCTCACTCCCGATTCCCCCTCCTCCGCGTCTGCCTCCTCGGCTCCCTAGAGTTCCCCGTGGCGGCCGGTTCCCTCTGCCGGCGAGCCTGCTGTACCTAGAACTGCCCCCGGTGAGATCCTCCTCCTTCCCTGCTTCTCCATTTCGCTCTGCTAAGTTTGCTTCGTAGTTCGTACGATATAGTTCTGGAAGTATGCTTAATGCTGCTGTTTGTGCCCCCGAGTGCTTGTTTCGGTTAGTGATGGTGTAGCTGCTGCCGCTGGACATGATTTCTTTGTTTACTATGCCCTTCTGAACTCTAGCTGTATTTCGGTCTTAGGAGACGATCTTGAACAATGTTCTTAGTTTCCCCTCATTTTTTTTGACCCTGTTACATGTATGCATTTGTTCAAATTATAGTAACTTATTTAAAATGCTGAACGGAGAAGTAGTATTCATGGACATATGTAGTGTACATACTCCTTATTCATGGACATTTGTAGTACTAAGTGTAGATACTCCGTATCCTTCACATACTACATACTCCTTATTAGTCCAGGAACATTTGTCCATGAACATGCTGCAGATACTCTGTAGTATGTAGTGTAGATACTTCTGGTGCATAAACAAGTATGCAAATACTTCAGGTACATTAAACAAGTTTGCAGATACTCCTTATCTATGGACATTCATGGACATTTGTACTATGTAGTGTAGGTACTCCTTATTCTGCACATACTACATACCCCTTAACAGTCCAGGAACATTTGTCCATGTACATACTGCACAGACATTTGTACATGAACATATTAGCACGCAGTATTCATGGTGATAAAAAAAAATGCAGATACTCCTTATCTATGGAAATTCATGGCCATTTGTAGAATGTAGTGTACATGCTCCAGTAATTGTTCGATCTTTTGATGATATAGTCAATGCATGGAAAATCAAGATAAGGAGTAGTACTAGTACTAGCACGTATAGCATAGTATTTTCCTGGTGTGTAACTTTGAGTAGAGAGGAGAGAGTATATAACGTTGGTCTTATGCAGTGGTATTTATATCACTGTGTTACAGTGCAGTAAGTAATGAACCTAGCTATTGCCAGGTAACACAGTTACTCCATAGGTTTGACTAGCAAGAGTGTTACTCCACTTTACTCATGCCGTTGCAATATGGAGTATTGCCTACTGATGCTCTGATGCTCTGAGTATTGCCAACAGTATAGCAAGAGTGTTACTCCAATTTACTCCTTCTTGTTGAAAGAGTTGTTAACTTAATGGTATGCTTTCCATGTTTGATTAGTGTACCAGTAGTAGTTGGGAAATGAGCTGACTTAATTGTTAAGGTGTATATATGTTATAGAACTATCTATAGTTGTAAGTTTGCGCGGTCATTTTAATTCACTCATATAACTTATCCAATCCTTAGTCATAAGTTGTTTAGTACGTAACAGAAGAAATTAAGTTGTTGCTTAGCTGTCCATGCTACCATTACTCTCTATTTTCATGACATTGTGGACATTGGCATGGTATCCAACATGTAACTTTGATCACTACTTTTTTATATGAATATGCTCACAAAATAGTATAAAATTATTCTATTATGAAAGTACATACTCCAAATTCGAAGCGTGGTGTTCATGTGTATCTCACAACAAGCACAAAGCATTCCTGCTAGTTGATATGTTCTAATCATTTAACTGATTTTAGATTTTAACATCGTAGGTCATGGATAATTCAAAGAAAGCGACGAATCCTTCAGTTAGCGTGAGTTCGAAATCTGCTTTTACCAAGGCCCTTTTTTTGGTTCGCACCAAAAAGGGGTATGACCGACATAATAGCAGAGGTGTTAATTGTTCCCAATCAAAGAATAGAAGTGCTTCAAAGATAACGAAGGCACGACAGAACAAGTTATACTCCAGGTGTGCTCCTTCTTTCGTACTTGAATTAATTGAAGATCTAGATGAGCAGAAGTTGGAGTTAGTTAATCAAATGGGCTTTCACGGATTACTTAGTTTAAAATTGTCAAAACTCAACCGACAATTTGGTGCCTGGCTTCTTAGCAAATATGATCCTATATCCGGAGTATTGTGTGCTGGCACAAGATTGGAACTACAGTTGACTTGTGAGGGTATAAACTGTGTAATCGGTATCCCTTGCAAAGGCAAGCCTGTACTAGCTGCAAACCAAAAAGAGGTGTTAGAGCTAAAAGAATACCTTTGCTATATTTTTGAAAAGCCCTCATGGAATGATTTAACTATCCCTTTTCTTGAGCGCATACTGACGAGAAGGTCTAATGGACCATTGGACATCAACGAAATTATTAAATTCAAGATTGCCTTCATTATTTATGTTTTCACCAAATTCTTAGCGCCGCAGTCATACAACAATTACATATCAACGCGGTACCTTAAGGCCGTTGTTGATATTGAAAATGTTCATAATTACAACTGGGCCGAATTCATTGCCGAAGACCTGAAGAATGCAGCCGCAGCTTTGCGAAGCAAAATTGCGCATCGAAAAAACCCTGGTTATATCAACGGTTGCATCATCTTACTTCAGGTACGATTTTTGTACAAATTCTAACAAATCATTAATATAATCCGATCTGTTAATCCATTGCTCATACCTTTGCGGTTCACTAATAAAATTATTCTCGATTTTTACATAGACAATCTTGATTTTGGGAAGGACAATATTGCTCACACACTTACCTCGTATCGGGGCATATGACGACAAGAATTTAGCAGAATACATCGAAAGAGACATTGTATTGAAAAATCGAACACCGTTCCCTACATATGGAAAGCTTAAGGTATCATACTACCTCACCGCTTAAGGAAAGACAAGCTACCTTCCGCTTAATATTACAGCTTGTACATATTGTTCGAAACACATATTGCACGAAAAAGCAGTAAGTAAAATATGTAGTGCGTACTGTTTTATAAATGACAAGTCTTGAGTATGTACTGTTTTATAATACACATTTCTGTATAGGTTGTATCTTCACTTTTGAATGGCAGTATGTACTTTTTGAAAACCTCATTTGGATTTTAAAATGAGGTTAACATTCATACTTAAATTAGTTTTTTTATAAAGGTACAAGCACGAAGTATGTCAATATCCTTCGTAGATACTCCCTATTTTAGTAAGAGTGCAGTACATATGTACTTTTGTTGGTTTTTTTCTCATGATTAACCTACATACTACATTTGGCTCTTTATAAACATACGACCATGTAGTATTTCACTTTTATTTGGAGATACTAACTTTTTGTCAAGTATAACTAAACAATCTAGTACGTACTGCTTCTAACTATACAAATAATAAACATTTTTACCTGATACAGCTTCGTGATCCAAGCAATGTATGCTACCGACAGCGTACAATACAAACTACCAATGAGGTACGCGACAAGGTGGTGTACATTTTCAACTACAGTGACGGCTGTTATTCGAAATGTAATAACAAACCATTTCTATGCAATACTCCTTGCACACAGGTAGTATATCATACATATGTTGACATTGAACCCCCAAGCTTTGATCTAGGCATCACTCAAACTCCTAGGGAAAATGCTACAGGAGTATATATCACAGAAAATCAAGTTGTGTCCAATCTGTCTGAACAGTTCAACAATGCAGCCCAGGACAATGAAAACTAACTAGTCCGGTATATCTTCAATTAGACAATGACCATCCCGGTGAGCCATGGTAGTTTTATACGTGATTGAAACTATATACTCATGATGCTCGAACTAACTTCTCCAATCCAAATAAAAATATTTTTTCAAAACAAACAAGCAGCAACACTTGTGCCTCCCGAAGAGAATTACCGTGATTATGTAATACCAAACACTCCTGAATCACACACACGGAGTTTTCCCTCATCCGCATCCGCCTCCTCGTCTCCCTAGGGTTCTCCCGCGGCCGGTTCCTCTCGCCGGCGACCCCACCGTATCTAGACCTGCCCCCGGTGAGAGCCGCCTCCTTCCCTTCCTCACTCCCGATTCCCCCTCCTCGCGTCGCCTCCTCGGCTCCCTAGAGTTCCCGTGGCGGCAGTTCCCTCTCGCCGCGAGCTGCTGTACCTAGAATCGCCCCGGTGAGATCCTCCTCCTTCCTCGCTTCTCCATTTCGCTCGCTAAGTTTGCTTCATAGTTGCACGATATAGTTCTGGAAGTATGCTTAATGCTGCTGTTTGTGCCCCAGTGCTTGTTTCGGTTAGTGATGGTGTAGTTGCTGCCGCTGGACATGATTTCTTTGTTTACTATGCCCTTCTGAACTCTAGCTGTATTTCGGTCTTAGGAGACGATCTTGAACAATGTTCTTAGTTTCCCCTCATTTTTTTTGACCCTGTTACATGTATGCATTTGTTCAAATTATAGTAACTTATTTAAAATGCTGAACGGAGAAGTAGTATTCATGGACATATGTAGTGTACATACTCCTTATTCATGGACATTTGTAGTACTAAGTGTAGATACTCCGTATCCTTCACATACTACATACTCCTTATTAGTCCAGGAACATTTGTCCATGAACATGCTGCAGATACTCTGTAGTATGTAGTGTAGATACTTCTGGTGCATAAACAAGTATGCAAATACTTCAGGTACATTAAACAAGTTTGCAGATACTCCTTATCTATGGACATTCATGGACATTTGTACTATGTAGTGTAGGTACTCCTTATTCTGCACATACTACATACCCCTTAACAGTCCAGGAACATTTGTCCATGTACATACTGCACAGACATTTGTACATGAACATATTAGCACGCAGTATTCATGGTGATAAAAAAAAATGCAGATACTCCTTATCTATGGAAATTCATGGCCATTTGTAGAATGTAGTGTACATGCTCCAGTAATTGTTCGATCTTTTGATGATATAGTCAATGCATGGAAAATCAAGATATGAGTAGTACTAGTACTAGCACGTATAGCATAGTATTTTCCTGGTGTGTAACTTTGAGTAGAGAGGAGAGAGTATATAACGTTGGTCTTATGCAGTGGTATTTATATCACTGTGTTACAGTGCAGTAAGTAATGAACCTAGCTATTGCCAGGTAACACAGTTACTCCATAGGTTTGACTAGCAAGAGTGTTACTCCACTTTACTCATGCCGTTGCAATATGGAGTATTGCCTACTGATGCTCTGATGCTCTGAGTATTGCCAACAGTATAGCAAGAGTGTTACTCCAATTTACTCCTTCTTGTTGAAAGAGTTGTTAACTTAATGGTATGCTTTCCATGTTTGATTAGTGTACCAGTAGTAGTTGGGAAATGAGCTGACTTAATTGTTAAGGTGTATATATGTTATAGAACTATCTATAGTTGTAAGTTTGCGCGGTCATTTTAATTCACTCATATAACTTATCCAATCCTTAGTCATAAGTTGTTTAGTACGTAACAGAAGAAATTAAGTTGTTGCTTAGCTGTCCATGCTACTTCGTACTCTCTATTTTCATGACATTGTGGACATTGGCATGGTATCCAACATGTAACTTTGATCACTACTTTTTTATATGAATATGCTCACAAAATAGTATAAAATTATTCTATTATGAAAGTACATACTCCAAATTCGAAGCGTGGTGTTCATGTGTATCTCACAACAAGCACAAAGCATTCCTGCTAGTTGATATGTTCTAATCATTTAACTGATTTTAGATTTTAACATCGTAGGTCATGGATAATTCAAAGAAAGCGACGAATCCTTCAGTTAGCAGTAGCTCGAAATCTGCTTTTACCAAGGCCCTTTTTTTGGTTCGCACCAAAAAGGGGTATGACCGACATAATAGCAGAGGTGTTAATTGTTCCCAATCAAAGAATAGAAGTGCTTCAAAGATAACGAAGGCACGACAGAACAAGTTATACTCCAGGTGTGCTCCTTCTTTCGTACTTGAATTAATTGAAGATCTAGATGAGCAGAAGTTGGAGTTAGTTAATCAAATGGGCTTTCACGGATTACTTAGTTTAAAATTGTCAAAACTCAACCGACAATTTGGTGCACGCTTCTTAGCAAATATGATCCTATATCCGAGTATTGTGTGCTTGGCACAAGATTGGAACTCTGATTGACTTGTGAGGTATAAACTGTAATCGGTATCCCTTGCAAAGGCAAGCCTGTACTAGCTGCAAACCAAAAAGAGGTGTTAGAGCTAAAAGAATACCTTTGCTATATTTTTGAAAAGCCCTCATGGAATGATTTAACTATCCCTTTTCTTGAGCGCATACTGACGAGAAGGTCTAATGGACCATTGGACATCAACGAAATTATTAAATTCAAGATTGCCTTCATTATTTATGTTTTCACCAAATTCTTAGCGCGCGATCATACAACAATTACATATCAA
Organism: Ampelocalamus luodianensis; assembly: GCA_036346255.1. Classification (NCBI taxonomy): domain Eukaryota; kingdom Viridiplantae; phylum Streptophyta; class Magnoliopsida; order Poales; family Poaceae; genus Ampelocalamus; species Ampelocalamus luodianensis. The sequence goes on from CM070638.1 coordinate 44,732,412, forward strand.
CGCGGTACCTTAAGGCCGTTGTTGATATTGAAAATGTTCATAATTACAACTGGGCCGAATTCATTGCCGAAGACCTGAAGAATGCAGCCGCAGCTTTGCGAAGCAAAATTGCGCATCGAAAAAACCCTGGTTATATCAACGGTTGCATCATCTTACTTCAGGTACGATTTTTGTACAAATTCTAACAAATCATTAATATAATCCGATCTGTTAATCCATTGCTCATACCTTTGCAGTTCACTAATAAAATTATTCTCAGATTTTTTACATAGACAATCTTGATTTTGGGAAGGACAATATTGCTCACAACAGCTTACCTCGTATCGGGGCATATGACGACAAGAATTTAGCAGAATACATCGAAAGAGACATTGTATTGAAAAATCGAACACCGTTCCCTACATATGGAAAGCTTAAGGTATCATACTACCTCACCGCTTAAGGAAAGACAAGCTACCTTCCGCTTAATATTACAGCTTGTACATATTGTTCGAAACACATATTGCACGAAAAAGCAGTAAGTAAAATATGTAGTGCGTACTGTTTTATAAATGACAAGTCTTGAGTATGTACTGTTTTATAATACACATTTTCTGTATAGGTTGTATCTTCACTTTTTGAATGGCAGTATGTACTTTTTGAAAACCTCATTTGGATTTTAAAATGAGGTTAACATTCATACTTAAATTAGTTTTTTTATAAAGGTACAAGCACGAAGTATGTCAATATCCTTCGTAGATACTCCCTATTTTAGTAAGAGTGCAGTACATATGTACTTTTGTTGGTTTTTTTCTCATGATTAACCTACATACTACATTTGGCTCTTTATAAACATACGACCATGTAGTATTTCACTTTTATTTGGAGATACTAACTTTTGTCAAGTATAACTAAACAATCTAGTACGCATTGCTTCTAACTATACAAATAATAAACATTTTTACCTGATACAGCCATGATCCAAGCAATGTATGCTACCGACAGCGTACAATACAAACTACCAATGAGGTACGCGACAAGGTGGTGTACATTTTCAACTACAGTGACGGCTGTTATTCGAAATGTAATAACAAACCATTTCTATGCAATACTCCTTGCACACAGGTAGTATATCATACATATGTTGACATTGAACCCCCAAGCTTTGATCTAGGCATCACTCAAACTCCTAGGGAAAATGCTACAGGAGTATATATCACAGAAAATCAAGTTGTGTCCAATCTGTCTGAACAGTTCAACAATGCAGCCCAGGACAATGAAAAACTAACTAGTCCGGTATATCTTCAATTAGACAATGACCATCCCGGTGAGCCATGGTAGTTTTATACGTGATTGAAACTATATACTCATGATGCTCGAACTAACTTCTCCAATCCAAATAAAAATATTTTTTCAAAACAAACAAGCAGCAACACTTGTGCCTCCCGAAGAGAATTACCGTGATTATGTAATACCAAACACTCCTGAATCACAGCAAGGAATGCCTTGTGCAGGTAAATATCAGGCGGAATACTTAACAACAAATTTTCATATTCAAGTACTTTTGCATCAACTTTTAACTCACTAGTCGTTTCACAACTTTGTAGGGATTTTACATTCCGCATCTAGTCTCATATCTCCACACTCTGCCATGAGGGAGGTGAGTGGGATCAGGATTGTGCTACGTGAAGAGTATGCATGCACAAAATACCCTCCAAACGCCAAGAGGAGGATCATTGGAGAACCTTCAGACATTCTTATGGACAGACCAAAAAGGGCCATCAAACCTAGCATGATTGTGAAGTCACCATTTCTCAGCAAACAACAACCTGTTACGAGATACGACGTAAAGGCGGTTGAAGATATGTATGTCTATACAATTTCAGAGAACGACGAAGATTCCATCCGGTAATTGTTTTACAGCATGTTTCTGTTGTTGTCAAAATATCAGGTAACAAATATTTTATGGGACTAATACTACACATTTTCCACAGAAAAATTTGGGTTCACTTACAAAGGCAGTAATCACCCATTGATGAAGCTCAGAAAACCGATTAATCCTAAGCATAGCCTTACATCCTACCCTTGTTGGGTTTTCCTTGACCTTGGGATCATGCCCCTGCATATGTCATCACAGACCGAAATGTAAATACCTCATAACACGATATTAATCATTGATGGCGTATCGATCAGACATGTTCATGTGCAATAACTGTTGTCAAACGAGTCTATAAACAATTACAAAAAATGAGTATGTGTTCGTCTCTTAAAAAAAATACGTAGCAAACACTAACGAATAAAGCTTATGAGCGAAAGGGAGTGTACAATGACAATGTAACAAACAAGCACTAGTATTTTCCCAACCTTTTAATATGTAGAAACATCAGATTCGTATAGATGGACATAATGCTAGACAAACCTAATTAAATCGCCGGCACTATATAAAAGTAGTATCTGCACTTTAAAAATTAACTGCACTTAAAAAATGTAGTATCTGCATGAGTACGTGTGCAATGGAATTATTTACACTTTTAAAATGGGATTACATATTTACATGTATATGAATAAGGAGTATGTACCCTACATACTACATACTGTTATGCGCAAACAACATCCTACAAACTTTTCTGCACTACTCCTACTCGTCTTAAACACATGAACAGGAATTCATAATTCTACCTACTAGTCTTAAACATATGTGCTTACGGTGTATATGTGGGTCGACTAGTACAAGCCTAGGGATTCATATTTCTTTTTATGGACTTGGTAGAATCGGAGGTATGTAACAAACAAACAATAGAATTTTCCCAACTATTTAAACTATGCAAACAAGACGTAGCTTGAGAAGTAGATACTACTACGCTAAAAAAATGAAATTAACTAACCTGACGAGAGCAGCAAAACTCTTGCATTGTTTTAACAACGCCTCTCTTCTTGAATCTTCGCTTAGAGCGCCTAATGCCAAAACCATGGAATCGAGCATATATATTGTAAAATGCATATGCATCCGTATCTTGAATAAAAAGCTGGCCTAATTTTGGCACCATGATTGCCGGGTCAAAATATGGCTTAGGAACTTCTATGTTTTGATCTTCAGTCTCTGTGATAACCCTACCGTAGCAAAATATAATTTTATTTAACAAACAATCATACCTTTAATGGTGTCTACGATTTAAGAAAACATGGATTGCGACTTTCGTATGATTCACATACCACCTCTCCAGGGGAATGCCATCACCGTTATCTTGATTCTGGCCGATTTCTGTCTCGACGGCAGGACATTGTTCCATGTCCAGGATGTCTCGGTATTTCTTCTCGCTTGACACAACAAATTTTTGACGAGGAAAACAAGAATCACTAACCAACATTCTCCGAACTTTGGTGGAAATTGGAAATCAAATTTGGGTGCACGACACACACATGAATTAGGTAGAACATTGCACGAATGGGGCACAAACCGAAAGAATTGATTCCCAAGATCATGCCGATATGACGACTCCAAACAGAAAGTCTATTATTTGTTATCCGAAGTAGGATATTAATCACGATTTGTTTTTGAACCAATGTTTTGTATGCGGTGTCATGTACTATATATTGCGGGTTGATACCAACCGTTATGTGGTAGTATCCACCCAATAATCTAATCAACGATGTAGTATCCGAGACAGATGGACGGTAGATGCAATGGGAGTAACTACACCAGGAGTAGCAAAGGCTTCCTATATATATATATATATATATATATATATATATATATATATATATAGCTTGACACATGTAAGATTCAGGTAGGACACCTACCTCCTTTTACTTTATTTCTCCTACCATCAGATCCGGTACTATTAATTTATTCACGAAAGTGCATATTTTTATGACATGAACATCATGGTAATCAACAAAAGAAAACGTCCTTTAATTTTTTAAAAAAAATTGAGAAAGTGTATACAGGTGAGATGCAAACTTGCACCCAATTTGGGCACTTTCTTTAGCTGATAAATTATAATAAGGAAGGATTTACAAATTAAGAAATTTTGTTAATTTTGGGGAATTATCGCCAAGTCCATTCAATTTACTGTATTTTAGTACATACAATTAATAAATTAATTAGCTGTTAGTTTTTATCAGTCGGCTACCCGGAAGTATGAAGTTCAAATGAAGAACAGAACTATAAAATGCTCGGATTTATTCATCAAAAAATATATATGCATACCGGATTCAATATCTTTTTTTTTTTGGCGAGAATTTATCGGATTCAAGATCTGATGTGGCAAGTTTGGTTTTGCTCAAAACAGATCATTAGCTAATACTAGCACTATTGCCATTCCCTTTATGTGATTTTTCAGATGCACTATTGCAAGTAGTTGCAGTCCTAAAACTAACATGATTAGGAAGGTGAAAAACATTCCCTAATTAAGTCTTAATCTATATATATGTGTGAGACCTACAAAGCATATGCATCGATGATTAGCAATGAAGCATCTACAAAATCGAAGTGGGCCCCAGGAGAATTTCTAGAAAGGGATGCAAATCACCAGCTGCTGCCTCCTAACAACATGATTTGTCAACTTTAATTGTTCAAGAGATTCATCATCATTCACCCCTTTGACATTCGGTTAACTAGCCAAGCTCCAAATTAATGGTTAGTCTATATATACGCGTCTTAATTTGTTTGCTTGTCTCTAGCTTCAGGCTTCAGTTGAATAGTGTTTACATTTACTATAATCTTTTTCGAGCAGATCAAAACGTACATATAAGTTAACTACGAAATTTTCTGATCAATATATGCTATTTAAAAAAAAAAAGTGACGAAAAGTGAAATTTCTCACTGCTATTAAATTAAGAGGAATATGACATGAGAATGTGTGCATTCCTTTGTACCCAATCATGTATGGATCTTCGATGAAATGGATATGAAAAATCATTTTTAAAGTAAAATTTGGATATCTGTTTGTTATTAATTAGTAGTAATTAACCTGCATCAGTTACAAGCAGGTATATGTGCTGGTATGAACCATATGTGTCTCTGTATTTGAGCTATATAAGCTATCATCATCATCACCATTATCACCCTGTTCATATAATAAAGTGAAAATTCAGTCTATGCCACTAATGCTTTGTGGCTTTTGGTTTTTGCCGTTGCTTTTTGCCCTATTGATTTTACGCCATCGGAATCACAAAGTTCTTTGGAAAATATCACTAGCGACTCAACTTTTCTCAAAATTACAGAACTAGCCTTACCATTTTTTTTTTCTCTCCCTCTCTCATGTTCTCCCCACGACTCATCTCTATCTTTCTCTCTCCTTCTATTTTGGAATTTCAACCCAATCTTTTTCTCTCATGCGGCAGCAGCAATTAATGCAATGCAATGCAATTTTGTAAATTGGAAAGGGCATAAAGTTTACAATTCCAAGGGCATAAAGCCAATAAGTCAAAAAGCAATAACAAAAACCAAAAGCCACAAAATATTAGTGGTATAGACGAAATTTTCTCTATAATAAATACATGAAAGACGCTCTAAGTGGCCGGGTGCACCTTTCTGTTTATTTTTTTTCTTTTCTGTAACTGAGTTGTAATCGCCTAGTTTATGTTAATTAAGGACAAAATTAGGTACTTAGGTATATAGATGGAGGGGATGGTAGAATGTTTATTCATAAATCATTACACATTTCGCTTTGGAGATGAAGATTGGATACGCATTGAGGTTGGGGGAAATGGAACAATGACTCAGCAACAACAAACTAGTACCTTCGTGGGCTATATGTGCAAGGCATAGCTACAACATACAGCCTAGTAGTGGTTTTTTTTTTTTTCTGTCGATGGTCTTGCTGGGCTTCTAGGCCCATCTCAAATTGATTTCCTTGGAGGCTTGGAGTGCCAAACTTTTATTTTAATGACATTTTTTTGGGGGAGAGACGATCGTCCTATTTATTTATTTATTTTCCTATTTACAACCCAAAGTAGGGTAAATACATATATTCATATTCATATCCATATATTTTTTGAACAAATACAAATTAGATGTTGTAACAAATGGGAGTCGAAATCCTATTGAATTCGAATATCCTACAATATAACTAAGTTATGAAAATAAAACAGCAGGATCGGCATACTATCCATATTCCTATTCTTGTGTATTTTCACGTGCTATACATTCGTATTCGGTGGCCAACAAAGATACTATCCATAGCCATATTCGAACTACGAATGTCATTTGGCTTACAAGATTTGCTACAAAATGGGCTACCCGAATTCATTTCATACCCGTGCCCTGTAGAGGGAGGAGAAATAGGCGAAGGGGAAGGATTAATTCATAGTTGTGTCCACATATATTTTCCAGCCGATCGAATGATGTTTGTATTCTTAATTTAAGAATGCAAACATGCACATCGCCAGGCCACAGCCAAATTAAGAAATAAATGTTGTGTATTCAAGATTTTGTGAGCCCTTCGAGTGGAGCAATGTATGGGTTACTCCAAATTTCCAGTTCTCCACCAACAAACAAACAAAGCCCAGCCCATTTTTGAGCTGCACGTGAGAACAACTGAAGAATTAAAGGGGAAGGGAGGATCGACTTGGGCTGGCCCTGCCCAGCCAGCCTGCGGTTCATTGCCTCAGCCTCCATCTCTCTTGGATTCTTCTCCGCGCCCTCATCGGCTCATCCTCTCACTTGCCACCATTGTCCGCAGCTGAAGCTCGATCCAATCTGGATCATGCACCCCTTTAAGTTTGTTGACGTAGTACCTGTACGCTCTGCTCGAATGAATTTAACAAAAGCAAGTTAGTTAGTATTGAAAAGTCAAAAGCTGATGAGGATGGTTGATAAGTATACGTCTTAAGAATGCTTATGAAATCTTTGTAAAGCGACTCGTCATAATCAAGTGGATCCATGACCCACGCCATGCCTAGCTTGAGGTCGACAGCTACACAAATCCAATGCTCGCTGCATGAATTTAATCATAGGAATAGATAAGCTCGTTTGCATCGAACAAAATAATATGGCTCATTAAAGATTGAAGGATATAGTTAAACTTACTTGAAGTTGTAGGGTAGAAATATATAGGATTTGTCTTGCATTCTGGAGAAAGCTCTCGAAATATACGCCGCAACCTTATAGCACTCCTTCCTAATTTTTCATTCCGTATTTTATCTTTCTCCTCAACGGTCTCTCCACTGCCGACTCCTTGTGGTCCAGTCCCACTTTGGGGAAATTAAACCTCGTCTGGGCTATTAATTGAGGGTCCAAGTACCCGCTTGGTCTTTGCTAGAAGTTTACTTGAAATGTGCACTTGCATTCTACAAATCATAGCGGGTTAGTTAGTTATAACAAAATCTAAAGATTACAATCATATCAATGCAATAGGACTAGGACTTACAGGCACCACGCGAATGAGATTGGTTTCCATTTCTCGAGGCGAAAGATAGTATGGATGTCATCAAAGTCAAAGGCAATTTGTCCTTTTGGGCCTCCAAATGTCATGGCGGGAACCTTGCCTCTATGAGATGTACCTTCGTCGGGATAGCACGCAAGTACCAATCATGAAACCTTTTCATTCCAATTGGTAGGTACTGGATCACCCGATTTGGAAGGAAACACTTGCCTCTTTCATATTTTTGCGGGCAATTCTTTGACCATGTGATGCATTCAACATTTACGTACTTGCAAGTAACCTGGTTGGTTTTGGTTGGTGCCTGCCCTTGCACTTGTTTCCGTTTGCTGGTGACGACCTTCTCAGATCTTGGCGCTTGGTTCTCCGGCTTGAACATATCATGGCCATACCACCTTTCCACCCCACGACATCATCATCGGCACATAAGCCGCCTTATCTTGATTGGATGCTTTTTCGAATTTCGGCTCGCCGTGGGCACCTTCGGTGCATCAACTTGTTTCGCATGCTCTTCATCTGTTGTGCGCCTCTTGTTGTTCATGTGTCGGCTCTACACATCCTCCGTGAGGCGGTGAAGACGGTGGCATATCATGAGGCACGCCATCGCGAGGTGGCGTGTTCGCATCTCGAGCAATTGTTGGTCATGATATGCGCCTCTTGTTGTTCATGTGTCGGCTACACATCCTCCGAGGCGGTGAAGACGGTGGCATATCATGAGGCACGCCATCGCGAGGTGGCGGTGTCGCATCTCGTGCAATTGTTGGTCATGATGTGGTGTCCGTATCTCCCTCCTCAACTCCTCCAAACGTAACGGTGTCTCACACAGCGATGTAATCGTAGTCAATATGATGTCTCGCTTGTGCGGAGGACGAACCGGTTCACTACTTCTCGAGTATTTGGAGTCCTCAGAGTTGGAAAGTCTATCCTCCACCGGCTGAATCGGGCTTCACGGTCGAATCTCGACCTAGTGTAGTCCGGCGGGATCCGATTAGTGTGATAAGTGCCTCCTGGAGGATGTGCCTCACCCGTTGCCACCTCAATCATATTTGATTGCTGCCCATGAGAACAACCAAAGTGCAAGGAGTAGGTTCCCGTATGCGATCGACGGCGGTTGTGGCTGCAGATGGAACCTTGGTCTGCGAACTTCTAGTTGTCCAGTGGTGGCATTACTGATTCGCACCTCCGTTGTGATCCTTGCTCCCGCAACGCCTTCACAACTAGAGCCTTTACTTGGACCTCAAGGTTAGCCTCTCGGTCTCTATCATGTTTCTTGTACATGTGCCTATCCTCTTCAAATCCCTCCTTCCATATCACTCTTTTCCTAACCCACGACACGGCTGTGTGCTCGGGGTTTCCCAAGGCAAGGCTAAGCTCATCCTCTCTCTGGAAGGCTTAAATAAGCCCTTCGCGCATTATTCAAGATAGTTCGGTATCTTTGATATCTGTCTCTCTGCCTCCCGCTTACTAAACTTAAGCGCCTTAGATGCTTCTTTATTCCTCGAAAGGATCCAGTTCCTTGTGCGCTTTGAAACCCCGCAAGTTGTATGTCCCGGTGATGCGGCATCTTCCTCTATCTTCCTAAATTGCTCTTCCTTTCCATAGTACCCACCGGTCCTAGATGATGGTGGTGCACGTTCTTCTTCGCTTCGGTCTGTTACGGCACGCGAGGGCCAATGCTTCATTGAAGTCTTCGAGCCACAAACCGCTCCCATTGTCCAGAGTTATGTTGCCAAACTCCTTGAAGGAGTTAATCCCTTTGGACATATTTGACGTTGAGAGACGACTTCCAACCTCTCCATGACTCTCCAATCGCTTCATAGCGTGACGGCGTACCATTTCCTCGGTTCCGCCGGAATCTAAAACGGTCATCGCCTTATCCCATAAGACTTTCTTTGTATCACCGGTACTTTTTCCAAGTTGGGATTGCCGGGTTCAACTCATCTCTTACCAGCGCCCCAATTGCGTTACGCCACTTAGCTCGAGATGTTTTGGCTCAAGTGGCTCCCTAGCCTCCCGACCTCTCTTATCACATATCTGTGTCCTTTGGATATATGTTAGCACTTCTTTCCTCGTCCCCTCTTTGCCCGGCTGCCCGAGTTTGTGGTTTTGGGTTGTGGAGCCGAGGCGCCATCGTTGTCCTCTGCTACTTCTTGCCTCTCGTGGCTCTGTGGCTCTTGCCTCGCTCCAGCTTCCTCTGCTACTTCTTGTCTCAGCGAGATGTCGCCGACGTCATAGAGTTCGAGAAGGGCCTATTAGGTCGAAGTGTTAGTAATGATAACACGATCTTATATACAAGCATAATGTATGAACTAAGGCTTTATCCCTACCTCCTCGTTCGATCAAAATCCTGTCCAACTCCTCTTCGGTTGGCCTCATCATTACAGTGGGAAAGGATCCTCCGGACTTACATATCCCTCTTCTTCATCCTCGCGCGTCTTCATCATTAGCCTCCTCATGGTCCCCATCTAATAACATTTGTAGATCATCGTCTAGCTCCGGTTGAACTGCTCCTCGATAAGCAACTCTGGTTGTTCGTCTTCAAAGATTGGCACTTGTTCGTGGCCTCGGGTTGTGTCGTCTGTTGTCCCCATCATTTTGTGCTTTGTTCTAATAGATGCAACAAATACAGATAAACAACACTATTACTGATCCTCTAATAGAGCAAGCAGAGTAGTAGTAGGGAAGAGAGATGAGAGTAGTACAAATAGTAAGGAAGAAGAGAAGATAGCGAGAATAGTAGTAAGGAAGAGAGATGAGAGTAGTACAAGTAGAACATATGCACTCCAATGAGAATTGACATGATCATTAAAACAAACTCGTTTGAGAGCATAAGAGGCATTACAAGATCTAACTACCTCATTAGTCATCATGAAATGGGTCCCAATACCTCACAAGGGTCATAGCCAATAGATGAGTACATGGTTATAGGTACAACATCACGCACAATTGTTCCCACGTCTAACAATGTAAAAGATGAGCACCGCCAACATTAAAGACTCCAACCATGCAAACAAGAAATAGCCAAGATTTTTTTGCAACGACAATGCAAAGAGTTTCGCAAAAACTCATCATCTTCACAACGTTGAACTCCAAGTAGGAAGACTCGCCTCTTGTTTTGACTGAAGCTTTTGTAGCAAAGATTGCGAAAACGATGACTTGAGCATGGCATTGAGCCAAAGTTGCAAAGACCCCGTCTGTGCGTCCTCGGTATACAACATACCAAGCCATGTGCCCTTTAAACAACACATAAAACCATGTATACAATCATAACATATTCAACATGTTCGATTTCTCCGTTGTTCTTAATTTGTATCTGGGTTATAGATGTGTGCGTATTCGATTTCTCCGTTGTTCTTAATTTCTACAGTTGTTATTAAATAACCCTTTGTTTTATACAATTTTAGAACACGGATCCGAATCGAACATTGATTGTTTATAAGCTGAAACAATTTCCTAAAAAGCAATGGGATCATTATGGAATGCAGATCTCCTAGTCACAGATGATACTAAATCTAATAAGCAGTTCCCTCAATATGGCTTGATTTTTGTATTAAAAACCATACATGACACAACCACACATTGTTTTGTACTGAGATAAAAATCAGGGTTTGTTCCTAAAAAATGCTATGGCAAAGCCATTAATGGCATCATTACACATATATCACATATATCATTACACATATAAAGCCAAAACGCTATCGCCTAAATAACCAGCCAAGTCTCCCTCCTTATAATGCTATGGCAATCAAAAAGTTTCAGATGAACATTTGAGTTACATGTGTTGTTCTCTGACTACGACATGTAGTATGTTTCACCTCTTGCTCGATTAATTATTAACTTAACTGTAAAGCATCATTTAACTTGCTCGATTAATTATTAATCGCAATTCATCACTAAAACCGCTTAACTCCATTATAAACATTAACGTTAAATCATACATTGAACCAAAGTTGTTCTCGTTATTACTGAGCGGTTGATTAACTACGAGTCTAGGACCTAACAGTCGTTATAGATCACAGTGTGTAATTGGCTCAGTGGCAACCACTATATGGTGGTAGAGTGCATTTGTTCTGAATGGAAAATTTGGCACACTGCAAGTCACATCCATGTTCAGTAGTGAAGTAAGCAAAGCTTCTAAGAACTAGTTGCCTGGTGACAATTTGCCTGAAAACATTTCATCTCCTGCGAATTTTTACCCAAGATGCAAATTTATATCTGGATGCTAAGGAGAAAACACTGCAAGCCGTATGTTGCTCCAAACTGGATGCTAAGGAGAAGGGGCTTAGAGCCTATGCTTCACCAATCACATATTCCAGATTTTAGACATATATCACATATGCAGTATAGCAAACAATTCCAGATTTTAGACATATATCAAACAATTCCAGATTCCAGATTTCGGATGCTAAGGAGAAGGGGCACCGCATCCGGTTCTGCCGTAGCCAAACAATTCCAGATTTTAGACATATATCACATATGCAGTATAGCAAAACCTTTTGTTAAGCCATGCCACACATAATTTAGGATTTAGCAAAACCTTTTGTTAAGCCATGCCACACACAATGGAGAACGCAATCACAAGACAAAAAAATGTCAACCAGAAATAACCCACTCACCGGCACCTGGAATCTCACCGGCGTCGGAGAGGGAGCACAGGCGCGTCGGAGAGGGAGCACCGGCGTCGGAGAGGGAGAGCACGGGGACGGCCCGACCGGGCTCCCCGTAGTCGCGTACGGCGGGAGCGAGATCGGAGAGGGACGCCGGCGTCGGAGAGAGGGAGCACCGGCGTCGGAGAGGGAGCACCGGCGTGAGAGCGCACGGACCGGGCGGCCAGAGGACGGGGAAGGGCCGACGGCGGCGGAGGACGCAAACCCTAACGGCGGCGGCGGGAAAATTTTTGGCAGCCTGCGCCCAATGACTTAGCCGATTTCGGCCTCGCCCGCGCCCTCCAGCTTATATAGGAGGGCTATTTGTAGCGGCGGTTGAGATTACAAGCCGCCCCTAAAAATAGGGTTGTAGGGGCGGTTGAGATTACAAGCCGCCCCTAAAAATAGATTTGTAGGGGCGGTTCCTGAACCAGCCGCCCCTACAAATAATTTACAATTTTTTTAAATCATGAAATTTTTGAACAGAGTTATGGAAAATGATGTCAAATGAAAAGGATGTAAAAGTAAAAGTTGTAGAACTCATCAAAATATACAACTTTGGTTCTGGACATTTTCTCCAAACACACTCCATGCATGCTGAACACACATACATACATATATATATATATATAGTACCACAGATACACACACCATGCATCAAACTTGAACAACTAGCCTGTAACAAGTTTCCCCTTGGCACATTTTCGTTCCCATGGCAGTATGTCTTTGGGCAAGTTCTTTTCCACGACACCGATCTTCTTAGGAAAGTCAGTGAATAGTTGCATTTCATCGTAGTTATTGTACTCATCAACATCATCCACTCCGTCTACTCCGATAATAGTTTGTTTCCCGAAGGCAACCACATGCTTTGTCTTCTTTTTTGGGGGTAGGTTAGTTTTCGGGTCACGTAAATATAAAACTTGTGTGACACGTGAAGCGAGCACCAAGGGTCATCTCACAGATCCGATATTCTCGAGGTCCACGATCGTGAACCCGATCTCATTCACTTGGTGTTGTTTGACCCAGCGACATCTAAACATGGCCATCTGTATACCCATTCCATAGTCAAGTTCCCATATATCATCTATGATGCCAAAGTATGGGGTCTTTTGCCCCATTCCGTTGATGGCTTCTATTCGAACGCCGCTATTTTGGTTCACACAATTACTATCCTTGCGCTGGTATAGTATGTGTACCCATTGATGTCGTAAGCTTGCCATGATGTCACTTGTCTCGATGGGCCCCCAACCAACCTTCTGATGGTAATATCATCTCTGGTTTCCCCATTCGGTAGGTTTTGCTCCTTCAACCATGTAGTGAATCGATGCTTGTGCTGTTTCATGACCCAATCGTCAGAGCAGCCATTACTCGCCTAATGACATCCAAGTGTTCATCAATGTACGGTTGCATCGGCTCAGACTGCAAGACACTATAATGAGCTCGACTAACTTCGTTGAAATCCTTGTCGATGAAGACTTTTCTCCCCTTGGTGCCCTTCCCAGACAGCCTACCCTTGTGACGAGAATCGAGTTTACCAATCCCTCTTTGTACTTTTAGGTACTCTTGACAGCACTCGACGACTTCTTCTGTATTGTAACCCTCATCATGGAGCCCTCGGGCATGCTCGATTATGCACGATCGGTTAAGAACCGACATGAACCGCTCAGAGGACCACATTTCATGTAAGTAGCAAGGGCCCAGTGCAGATTCGATGAACCATGTGAATCATGAGATGTGGCATTATATCAAAAAAGCGGAGGTAAACACATCTCTAGTTGGTTTATTGTCTCCACCACGAATTCATGTAGGTCACGGCTCATTTTCACCAATCGTCTTCGTGAGATCTTCAAAAGAAGTAACACATGCGGGTGATGGCCATTTTCAAGAACTCGCTCTATAGCCCGATTGCAATAGGTAGGAACAATGTGAGCATCACATGACAATCGTGAGCCTTGAAGCGTGTTATTGATGAGTCCTTCATTGACACTAGCTTCTTCACGTTGGTGAAAACCAGTGGGAACTTTTACCCTCTCAAGAAATTGCAGATCGCCTCCTCTCATCCGGAGTCGTTGAAACTAGCTGCGGGTAGGAGGTATTTTCTATTACCCCGAGGTATCGGGTGAAGCTCGCTTCACATTTAGCCGCACCATGTCTTTCCGTGATCTTAGACCATCCTTTGTCTTGCCCGTGTCCATCAAGGTAGCAATGAGACTCTCAAATACATTCTTCCGTAAGTGCATAGAATCAATGGCATGGGGACCTCCAAGTCCGCCAATAAGGCGGATACTTAAAGAAGATCGACTTTTCTTAAAAGGTACACCGGGACGGAGGTGTGCTTCTATCTCTCTTTGTCCCATCCGCATTCTTCTTTCCAAAATCGACATGTATGTGTTTCACCATTTCAACACATGTTGCCCATTTTGACGTCTCTCTGAGGGGATTCGGTCTACGGTTTGTTGTCATAAAATTTGAAGAACAACTTGTTGCGTATATCGTGAGTTGTCTTTAAGAATCGCGGTACCTTAGGTAAACTGTCTTCTTGAATGCATCCAGAACACCCATATAGTACCATCCAAGCATACTAAGCATCCTGTCTTCCCTTTGATCTGTCCGCACAAAGCAAACAGTAGCAGGTAATCATTGGTAGTGACAAAGATAATGGCTCTACATATGAAGTCCTCCTTTCGAAAGCGTCGTACATCGGCTCTCCATACCGCCATAGCTCTCCATTTCTTGCATCAAAGGCTCGAGGAACACATCTATATCAATGCTTGGTTGTTTGGGACCTTGAATGAGAATAGTGAGGAGAAGATATTTTCTCTTCCGACACAACCACGTTGGGATGTTGTACATGGTTAAGATCATCGCCATGTACTATGCTCATTGTTCTCTCATTGAAGGGATTCATTCCATCTGTGCTAAGGCCAAACCGTACATTCCTTGGGTCTTTGCTAAATTCTTGGTATTTCGCATCAAAACGTTGCCATCGGGTAGCATCACGGGTGTCCAATCTTACCATCACCCACCTTGCGCTCATCATCCCACCATGTCATGAGTGAAGCTTCCTTAGGGTTTAGGAACATACGCTCAAGCGATCGACGATCGGTAGGTACCACATTACCAAGGCAGGATTCTTCTCGCTTGCATCGATGCCTAATGGAGTGTCTTCTTTGGGTTGAGAATCTTGTACCACCTTTTCCCACCTTTTTTCCTCTTCTTCCTATGGAGGCTTCTTCCCGTTGTAAAGGTCATTGTTCTTGTAACGACTAGTGCCACACCGGGGCATTTATCTAGTGACTTGAACGTATCGCCACTGTAAAGGATACAATGGTTCGGGCATGCATGGATTTTTCAACCCCATTGTTAATGGACTTATAACCTTCTTCGCTTCGTGTGTTGGCGGAATCGAGTTTGGCGTGGCAGCAACCAAGACAGAGACGCAATGATCATTGAAACTACAACGACCACCGTGATTTAGCCTTCGGGATGAGTAGCTCAAGCACAAACGTAGCACTTTCCAAAGGTGTCGGACAACCCTTTTCAACACCATACAAAGTCTCCTTCGAGGCTTTTTAACCATTTCAAATTTTCTAGACCTTTCGGGCTCTTTAGTAAAATCTCTGGTCCAATGGCCCGAAGCATTTCCTCCAAATAATCACCGTCATCTTCATCCCGACACGTCCTCCGCCATCATTGCCACCAACTTCGTCGTTATGACCACCACTACCTTCTTCTTCACGGTCTATTTCTTGCATCATATTCAGCTACATATTGGTCCATGCAATCTAGGTAATCGTCGCCGTCTTCTTACGGATCAACGTTGTTAATAACCGCTTCACCATGATGATTCCAAATCGTAGTCTTTAACAAATCCTCGCATAATCAAGTGTGATCTAATGATAGTCACATCTTTCCATGCGAGATAGTTCTTGCAATCGCTACACGGACAAAGAATTTCACCACTATTATTGCTCGACATTGCATGGCTCTCTGCGGCTTGAAGAAATTTATCCACTTCATCACGGAAACTTGGCTCCCACCTTTGTTTACCATACATCCAAGAGTTCCTGTCGTCCATCTTTATTTCAATATAGAAAACAAAGATAAGAATTAATAGGACTAATTAATACTTCACAAATTAATTATTACTTCAAAAAAATATACATAGGAATTTTATGGAAGGATATTCTAAATTCGATTAATAATTATAAATGTATGGTGCAATGTAAATAGCAATTGTAAATATATTCCACTAAATTAATAACAATGTAATTAGTAAAAAAACAAACCCTAGTTCTAGGTATCTAGATCTAGATGTAGCTCAAACATCCATAAAACTAATTAATAGTTCACTAAAATCAAGGAAGAATGACTAAATAAGGGTATGACATTATTCCCATAACTAATTTAGCCTAGCATATTCAAAATTTTAGCCTCATTTGCTCCATAAATTACTCAAACACCATAGAAGAGAGAGAAAAATCAAAACTCTAATTAAGCAATAACCCACCATTAAAACTTCAAAAGATGTATAGAAAACCATTTTCTTACCTCCAACAACCTCTCCACCAAAGGAATTTAACTCAAAACCTTCCCTCCTCAAAATAGCATTTTTGAGGTGCCTGGCCTCCCTTCCTTCCTCTCTCGGGTTGCTTTGTGCAGCTCGAGGAGGAAGAAGGGGTCCGGCACTATATGTCGGTCGATTTGTGGGGCGGTGGTTATCCACCGCCCTACAAATGAACCGAGAGAGGCGGCCGAGACCACCGCCTCTACAAATCAAACAAATAGGCGGCGGTGGTGTTTCCGCCCCTACAAATCTAACCATTTGTAGGGCGGTTGGTGCTACCAACCGCCTCTGCTGAACCATTTGTAGAGGTGGTTGGTATAGCTGGGCCGAACTCAGCCACTGTAGGGGCGCTTGGTAAGTGAGCCGCCCCTACTGTAAAAAAGGTGGTGTTGCTACAAATCATTTTTGTAGTAGTGATTTTGACATTATATTGAATGAAAGATAGGGCACCGCGAGGAAATAAAAACTGCTTTAATGGGCAGAGTGAGTACTTTATTAACTAGACATTTCAGTTCAGCCTTGAAGATATATACATATGGAGCGAACTGCTTGGGGTGCACGTCTGCACAGAGTGGAAGTAGCTAGCATGTCCAAATATAACGTCAAAAGCTCAACACTGCCTAGCTCTCTGCTCTCTCTCTCTACATAGCTTCAGTCCCATAGCTAGCTACAAAACTCGTTACATATTATTTACGTATACCTCGTACGCGTAGATTAGCGTTTCCGTGTGCTATATATCATCGTGTACGCATTAATTGATTTGGTCATAAAATGTATTTTTCGTGTGTAAGTAGCATGGCATGGGGCATCTGGAAAAAGCTATCGCGGCTGTAGAGGGTTATCACGGAAGCTATATGCTACACACCACGGTTTACTGCAATATATACATTTTTTTACTATTTCAAGTATGAGGTATACGTAAATAATATGTAACGAGTTATATTAAAATTCAGAGTACATGTAACTATCGTTATATGTTAGTCATACCAGTGGCAGAGCTTCAAGGTGCATGGGTTCCTCCCAAATTTTGCCCTAAAAACCTAATATATACACCCTTTATACACAAGACATATAATAACTAATACACACTCCTTCCTCATCAATTGCTTTCTATGCTGCCCACGGCCAACCCAACAGTCCCAACATGAATTTTTATTATTATTTAATTCTTTTTTATTAATATTTTAAACTTAACCCCTTGCTAACTTTATTTTTAATTCTGACTCCTTTGGCCACGCCACCCGTCTTGTTGTGGCCCAACCTGCCACGCAAGCGTTCGTCCGCGTGCCGTGCCAGCATGGAGGGCTGGCGTGGCATCTATCATGCCATATCTTATGGTGTGATGAGTTCGCTTGTCATGCCAACGTTCGTGGTGTGACAGTGGTGACTTAGGAGTTTCAGCGCAGCCAGTTATTCATTTCCCCCCATCTTCCCTATCTACTCCCGTGCGCCTCTCTACTCCAACCCAATCTCCTCCGTCCTCTCGCCGCCGGCCGTCCCACCCCCCTCCCCCTGACCGTCCTCCAACTGGCGGCAGTTCTCCCCCTGCCGGCTGCCCTCCCCCGTCGGTCTTCATCCAACCTGTCGGCAGTCCTCCCCCATGTCGGGCGTCCTTTCCCTGTGTTGCCCCCCCCCCCTCGCCGATCGCCCCTTCTTCATCCCCATCGGCCGAAGGTAAAAAACCATGCATGTTGGTGTAGTTCTTTGTTCCATTTAGAAATGTGATTGTTTTGTAGATTATGGCTACATATTTATGAATTGCAATGTGAGAATGTTGTGTAATTTGTTGCAAAGATATAATAAGCGGGAAATACAATTATGTTTTTGTTCACAACATGCATGTCTTGTTTATATCCTTGGAGCAATTGGTATGTGTATGTAAATATGCTTAAATATTGGTTGATGTTTGTGTGTGATTTTTTTATCGGCTGTTTTGTGAACGTTTGAGTGCTATTGGTTGATGTTTGTGTGTGAGAAAAAAATTATGTTTGTGCAATAGGTACTAGTGAACATTGGAGGTCAGATGTTTTGTGACTGCTTCACCATTTACATTGCATTTTGATCACCACTGTTAAACAAATTAAAGCTCCTTTCAACCTATGGATGGAAAAGAGGGAGAGGAGAATTCTGTCATCTTGAGATAAAATTTTACCTTTCACTTTGTCATATATTCACTAGTGTATGTGGGTGCTTATATGTGTAAATAGATCCTTAAGGACCTCCTATGTTAATCTTACTTGAGTAATTCAAGATACAAAGGGCCTATATATAAACATTTCAAACAGAAAACACCATGCATATATAGTGATTGTTGTTGTGACATATGCTTACTTGCAAATACAATATGTGATTAAAGCCTTCCTTTGGGTGTAAGGGTGAGCTTCTCTAAGCACTAGAAACCACCTATCCAATTCCCTCAACTGAAAAACAAACCACGCACCTAGAAAATTGAGTTTGATGTACTAAGGAATGTTTAGTACTACTTACGAGAGTAATTTGTTCGTATGGCATGCAATACTGACTTTGCAATGTTTTGTTCAAATTATTGGATGTAGATGGATAAAGTAGTACGTGTTTGTACTGGTGGGCCTGTTAGCCAAACGGGTAGTGGTGCAGACTTTGGTGGCATGGAAGTGACCGTTCTTGTGTTTTAAGAATCACCAGGCTTTCAAACTCTTGTGACGAGGATTAAGTCGACCTTTGCATGGGATGAGCCGGGGGTGTAGTTGGAATGTAGGGCCGATATGATGCTGGGTTGGGTTCTAAGGTGCACGCCTTGTTGATGCAAATCTCATCCGACGATGATTGGGACACGTACAAGGAGGTTGTGCTCGTATCTCTGGTCCGGTCGTTGCGGGTTGTGGTGGAGAGGACAATCGCTGTTGAGGATTTGCGAAACAATTTGGATGTGGTCAATGGCCCCAATCCACAGAGTAGGTCGGGCTATTCCGTAGTAGTCCCCGTCCTACCCGCCATGTTAATCCTATCTCCTGAAAGTATGTATACTTACATGGTCCGGATGCTTGTGTCGCAGTGTACCTTAGTAGTATCGAGGATGACTAAAGTAATTAGCCGAATCATCATGCCATGTGACCATGTGTAACTTGCTTCTGTCTGTGGACTTTAATGTATTTCTGGTTCTGTGCCTCGCACTTTACCTTCGGTCGAAAGCTTTCATCAGCACGAGTACATTTGTAATCTCCAAGCCTCGTACAAAAATTGGACTTTGTGACGATGTGAAAATGAATGATACAAAAATATTTTTCCACGGATGCACGTATGTTACCTTACCTCAAAAGTTCGACGCTCAACAGCAGCTTTCACGCCTTTCACAACTACGCATCTTCATCAGCGGTGTCTACCATATGTCCATCCTTGTGCCTCATGTTGTACCGTATAGTCCACATATTTGTTAATTTTTCCAGGATGCAATATGTATCAGTTCTACAAAATGTGTTCTACAAGTGTACATACATTCAAATAATTTTCTCGAGTCGTACGAGGGGAAAACCCCCTATACGTTTCTAGGGGGCATTGTTTAGCTACATTTATCCCAATAAGCTATCTATCGAATTGCTGCAATTAATGCTCGATCTCCAAGAGAAGGAAGAGATCTTTGAAAAGTAGATTTTTACGATACGATAAAGAATCTAACTTATTTCAGTAGGGCTGTTTTTGGGCTTTATGGTGCATGAAAGATGTATTGAAGTAAGTCAGACCCAAGTGTAATATATTAATATGTAACATCCTGAATTTTGTGTGGCAGTTCCATCGCATGAAAATGTGAAAATTTACAAACTTTTGATTCATCTTGTTGACACTTGGATATCAACGAAGTTTTGTTTGGGGCTTTTTCTGGAATTGAGTTATGAAAATTTATTCAATAAAAGAAATACAATGAAGACAAGAATTACTAAGGTACTTAGTGCCATATAGCAAGTGAGAAAAGCATACTTAAGTTCTGCAATAATTTCTATTTTATTAGCGTGGTCCTAACCGATTGCTACAATACCAACTATAGCGCTCCGTGTCATTACCTCGAGGGTAATCACACTTAAGCAAGTAGATTATTATTCGTTTGCCCGGTAGGACACCACTCCAACGAATAATAAGCCGTATTAAAATTAACGCAGCAGAACAATAAGATAGAAATTGTACTTTATTATGATAGGTAGCCACGTAAGGCTATGGTCTCTAATACAAACGGGACAGACCCCTCGCTTGCCTACCTTGCTCCGCCGGACGTCTACTCGTCCAACTCGCCGAATAAAGTGTCCACCTCACCTTGGTCCTCATAGTAAGCGTCCTCGTCTCCTGCAGCCTTCTTGGCACCTGTGTATCCTTCATCCCACTCAGGATAATCCCCGGTTGGACTAGGATCTAACAAAGGAAGTAATAGCAAAAATGAGTACTAGTGTACTCAGCAAGCATTTATTAGCGATGATGCACTGTATGACTCTTCTTGTTGATTATCACATTTTCTAGCTCATCTCTTTCTTTGAAAATTAATTTACCAAAATTTAAGTGGCAAGTTTTAATTTCTGAAAAGACTACTAATCACTCGGTGAAAAAATAGACCCCTAGCGGTCACCGTAGCCTCCAATCCTGGAGACAGGCATGAATTCATAGTTTTATATAGCACTACGCAGGCTTGTATCACTTTACCCTTAGCTACTCTGAGCTCTCTTTAAGCTAGGTCTCCTGCATTTCCTTTGATGCGGTGTCAAGTTCAGAGTACAGAACATTTTCTATGTTACGTGATTAAGTCTTCACCCATCTATTTTTCATCGGTGTTCTAGGACGCTCATCCAGTCTTCCACCGAGTTCCAATAGTGTTGATTGGGCCGGTTATCCCTTCACCCAACACTCCACCTGCACTAATATATGCGCCTTGCATCCCCCACTTCTGGACTTGCGCTACCGGTCCTGAGTTCCTCCATCACTCTCATATTATATTACTTACCCGATGTGGAGAGTATAGTAACGTAACAAGGTAGCATTTTCTGCCCGCCAAAGACAGAAAAATGGTTGGTACTTACACTACTACAAAATAGGCCATACCAGACACCTCATCACAGACGGTTCCAAAGGAGCCGTCTGTGTTGAACTTATACAGACGGTTCCCTTTGGAACCGTCTGGGAACCGTCTGTGATATGTTCCTCATCACGCAGGCGGTTCTTATTACTAACCGCTTGTGATACTTCACGCACGGTTGGTAAAAGAACCGCTCGTGATATTTCATCACTGCATTTGTTCATATTACGAACCGTGCTCGTGAAGAGGACAACTTATCATAGACGGCTTGGAAATAAAACTGTCGCGGAAGTATCACGACGGTTTTATTTTCAAACCGCTTGTGATAGTTACTATCACGCACGGCTCTATTAAATAACCGTCAGTGATATTATTATCGCGCACGGTTCCCTATATAGAACCGCTCGTGATATCTCACCTCTTCGCTCTCCCGTGCGATGTGTCTCTTCACCATCGCACAACCGTCTCTTCGCCGCACGCCGACGATACATGCGCCTCTTCGCCTCACGTGCGATTACTCTAATTCTTTATAAGACGGAATAATTCACCAAGATTAAACTCCTCCCATCGCTTCGCCTCACGGTTTTGAGTACGTACACGCAGCAATCGCCAAGGTGAGCATGCAGAGCGATCAAAGCAGCACTCAGCGAGGAGGTCGGTGATCGCCGCTCTTTCCACGATGCCGCTGCCGACATCGTCGGTCGTGTGGCCGCGAGCTCTCTCACCCATGGAGGACCTATGCAGCCTACGATTAACGTACGTACATATTTATATCTAAAATATACATACGTATGTACTACTATTTATTCTAACATCTTGAATTTTGTATGTACGATATTGAGTTGCAAGGCCTTGTACAAGGTGTCCAAGGAACGCGCGTGGGGAGGCGTGTGGCGCCGAGCGAGAGGAGGCGATGAAGTGGTAGGACAACGAGCGCCACTCGCCGTCGCCAATCACCGCGGCGCCGGCAAACCGGGGCTTGTTTCATCGTCGGCCTCGGGCTTGTCTTTGGGCCCCAAGACATGCGGCGCGCCTCATGTTCCTTGAACGGGCGGCGTGGCGTCGCCACAAGGCCGCGGCCACGTGCTCGGCCTTCTCTCTACACGCCGGCGACGCGCGACGTTGGGAAGCACTACATCAGCCGGTCGAGGACGAGCCGACCGCGGCGGGTGCGACGGCCAAGACCAACCGGGAGTGCAGGCGGTGCGAGGCTCGCCGCGACATAGTCCAGCGGCGGCGTGGGAAGAAGGCCGACCACCGGGCCGTGTGGGCGCTGTCGAAGGATGGCCACCGGCACGAGCACCGCCGCGGTGTGGAAGGGTGGGGACGACTACGTCGTCTTCCGCAGTTGACGATCGCAGAATTAGGCATGAGTATGCCGCTTTGCAAAGGTGTTGGACTATTTGTCATAAAATTTCAGTTTTTTAGGTTTCTAGAAAGGTGGTGCACCGGACTATTTTCCAAATTAAATGAATTTTTAAATATACGGTCCACAAGGACAGGAGGGATTACAATTCCACGTTGACATCAAAATATACATACGACATATTACAAGTCCATAACACATGATGTTATGGAATAAATTAATTACAACGGAGTAATTTCTTAATTAAAATATAGCCCTTCATGATGATCGACGCGCATATAGCTAGCTTCCTCATTTGGGTTCTTCCTCGAGCCCGATGCCGCTCTCCAAAGGAGGCAACTCGTCAAATTGATTGTATTCTTCCTCGCCCACTATATTCTCAACTCCGACAATTCTTCTTTTTCCATGAAGAACTACGTGACGCTTCTTATTTGCCGGGTCGGTTACATAGAAGACTTTAACAACTTAGTTAGCCAAGATTTAATGGTTCGTCTTTGTATCCGACACGATCGAGGTCCATAGTAGTGAGGCCGTACTTGTCGACCTTCACCGTGGGAGATGGACCCAACGGCACCGAAATAGGGGATCTTGAAAAGCACGTAGTCGAGCTCCCATATCTCCTCTATTTGCCCATAGTACGAGCTCCTTAGCCCATCAGATCGAATGCATCTATGCGACACCGCTGTTCGATCGTGCTCTTCCTATTCGAGTCTGCCGTATAAAATGTGTACCCATTTATGTCGATCCTTGCCATGTGATAATTGTAAATTGTGGCCCTTTGCCAACCATAGCAGCAGATCATCACTTGATGACCTCCCAACCATGATTCGCACCTTTAACTATTCGTTGAACCGACGGTTGTGTTTCTCGTGATCCAAACCTCCACCGGTCCGATTCGTTGGCATACCATGTCTTTGAGCTCGCCGATGTACGGGACACTTGGGTCATGTGTTGCAAGACCGTGAAATGGGCTTGAGCGCACGTATCCAGACGGAGTGATTGATTTCTTCCGATGGTCCCGATACCATCCACCTTTCCTCATGACGAGATAGAGGCACACCTATCGGTTCCACTCGAGCCATGTAGTCGACGCAGAACTCAATGACCTCTTCGGTTGCATAACCTTCGATGATCGCCTCCGGTCGAGATCGATCGCACGTAGGACTTGAGAATTCCCATATACCTCTCGAACGGGTACATATGATGTAGGAACACATGACCGCATATCTTTATCTCTTTCACAAGATGAACAATGAGATGGACCATGATATCAAAAATGACAGAGGGAAATACATCTCAAGTTGACATAGAGTCGCCATCACCTCGGCCTGTCAGAGCATCTAGTCCTTCGGATCGATAACCTTCGAGCAATTGAGTTGAAGAAATAACACACCTCAAGATTGCCACTGACCTTGTTCGGCAAGATACCCCTAATTGCAATAGGAAGCATTTGTGTCATCAAGACATGACAATCATGAGACTTCATACCAATTAATTTCAAATCTTGCATAGAAACAAGTTTCTTAATGTTAGCTAAGTAACTGACGGGACTTTGACACCATGCAAGCTTTGGCACAATTCATTTCTCGGCCTTGGACATAGTGTAGCAAGTGGTGGAAGGTATGTTCGCCCTTTATCGGTCTCTTTCGTGCTAACTCGGTCCTTTTGTTCATATCAACCAAGTCACATCGTGCGTTAACACCATCCTTTGTTTTGCCACTAATGTTCAAGAAGAGACCAATCAAGCTTTACATACATTCTTCTCCACGTGCATGACGTCGATGCAAAGGATTTAACTTCTAAGTGTTCCCAATAAGGCAAGTCCCAAAAATTGACCGCTTCTTCCGGATGTTCTTCTCGACGGTTTTTAATTTACGCCCTTCCCAAGCACAACATCGATATCCTTTACCATATCATAGACCTCTTTCCTCTAAAAGCCCTTGAGCCGAACTGCCCTCCTTATTTCCGTCGAATTGTTTTTTTATCTTGCGGTATGGGTGACTCTGGGGAAGGAACCTACGGTGACGCATATACACGCTTTATGCGAGTTGTTCAGCCATACACTCTCAGTAGCATCTAAGCATGGATGTGGTTTGGCTCCTTTTGTATCAAGCCCGACAGTTACCAAGGGCGGGAAAATCATTGATAGTGCAGAACAACATGACTCGTAAAGAGAAGTTCTCTGCTTGTACGCATCCCATACTTGTACCCTTCGCTCCACAAAGTGTCACAAGATCATCCAAAGAATGGTGCTAGGTACACATCAATATCGCTCCTGTGTTGCTTGGCCCTTGGATAAGTAGTGACATCAAAATGTACTTCCGCTTCATACACGTGACCAAGGAGGAAGGTTGTACATACATAGATTCACTGCCAGTGCTATGTCTCACGCTCATGTTACCAAAGGATTCATTCCATCTGTACTCAACCCTAACCTTATGTTCCTCGGTTCCGCACCGAACTCTTTGAAGGTCCGATCGAAGTTTCTTCACTAGGAAGTTTCTTTCTTACACTCCTCCGAGTGCCAACGCAGCAATCATGCCTCCTTTCGGTTCGCAAATAAACGCTTCAAACGTGGGATCACAGGCAGATACCAAAACACCTTAGCAAGAGGTCCTTGCTTCACCTTAGCAGTATTCTTACGCTTGTATCGGGATGCTTTGCACATGGGACATACATGCAAGTCTGCATACTCTTTACGATATAGGATACAATCGTTCGGACATGCATGTATTCTTTCTACTTCCATTCCCAATGGACAAAGAACCTTCTTGGCTTGGTAGGTGGTGTTGGGCAACACGTTTCTCCTAAGAATGTCCGCTAGAGACCTAACAACGCCGTGAAACTCTTGTCGGACCAACCATTGCTCGCCTTCAATTTCAGCAGTTCAAATACGGTTGACAACCTTGTGTATTCGCCGGCATGCCGGGGAACAAAGGTTTCCCGAGTCCTCCATTAAGCGCCGAATTTACAAAACTCTCTCTCTTGTAGTTTCCTTCGCATCGCGCAAAGATTCGATCCAGTATTGTCATCGCACGACCTATCGTCATCAAAAACTCACCACATCCGCATATCGTTGACTTCTCGGCGATGTCATCATTATTAACTTCCTGAGATGTCATCATTATTAACTTCCTATATAATCGCTCTTCACCGTGATCGTCCAACATGTATACCCTTTTTGAAACCCTTCAATCAAGTGCCCTACGATTCGCGCGGTTGTTAAAAATCTTCATATTACCGCAATCAATGCATGGACAATACATAAATTCTATCCCCTTATTCAGCATATCCGCCCGCTGCTCTTTAAAAGCAATCACGCCATTAATGTACTCTTCACTTACACGGTTCGCACTGCACATCCAGCTTCGGTCCATCTACGCTACACGTAACAATTAGTAGTGTTAAATTATATTAATAAAGCGCAAATACGTTACTCCTCCTATTAACCAAATACATGAAATTGATTAAAGATAAACCTAGAGCAAATATAAAGAGTTAAAGATCGTTACCCTCAGAGCTCACGACAAAAATTCCTAATATCCCGCGAGATTCCTCACTGTCCTTCTCCTTCAGACCACAGTACAATGTGAGACTTAAATGAACAGGTCAAGAGAACAACCACAGCCGAAACAAAACACTCATCACAACACCCAAACCGAGAGCTACCACCAAAGCCAAGCCTCACAAAGCAAGCATGCAAGCCAAATAGCCATAAGTTGCTAGGGCAACCCACAACCAAGAACAAGACAAGCAAAATAAACAAGCCTCCTACAGCCAACACAGAGCAAAGCTTCTCAAGCCCCTCTATTCCAAAGAAGAGATCAGAGGCGCTAGGGCACGGGGGTCTGTCGGGTCTTTGTATTTATAGGTGTGGCATATCACAGACGGTTCTTATTCCCAGCAATCATTATATCACGTATTTGTTCTTATTTCAACCATCTACGTGTTGAACTTATACTGACGGCTCCATGTGGAATGTCGTGATATACTCATATCACAGAGCGGTTAGTAAGGAGAACCGCTTTGATATACTCACATCACGCATTTGTTCTATTAACAAACCGCTCGTGATGTGAGTATATCACGTATGGTTCTCTTATTAACCGCTCTCGTGATGTGAGTATATCGCGCACGGTTCCACATGGAGCCGCTTGTAAGTTCAACATGCATTTGTTAGTGAGAGGAACCGTCGTGATGAGGATATTATCACAGATGGTTCTTCATTCAACCGCTCGTGATAGCGCATTTGAGCATGTATATACGCAAATAATTAAAAAAATGAATTGCCCAAGAATAAATAGATGATAAAAAGACCATATCATCACGCATTTATAAAAAGACCATATTGTTTTAAATCACGGATAATAGATCGGCCTTATCGTTTTACATCACGCACGATAAAAAGGATGAGCTATCCTATCTTAGTCTTCAAATCTTCGTGACGCATTCTCGTCGGCCGGGGCAAGCGGGATCGATCGCCTCACCAAACGCCCCACGTGATCTTGCACGCCAATTTCCTCTTGTAGATGTTCGACTCGTAATCAAGTCCCATATAGCCAGAGGCCATCAACCCTGGTCTCCACAGCCTCGGCTAGGCGGACCCGCTCCTGCAATGTTGAGGTCGTCCTCGACTCTGCTCGGGATGCATCTCGGTGCGGACCAAAGAGTTCCATAGGACAATCTCCACGACGAGGTTTACTCGCCGGATGCCGAGAGCCTCGCATCGTCTATTGGAGGAGGAGCTCCAATCGACCGATGATCGCCGTTATGGTCTCCGGTAGATGGGAGGGTCTACAACGGATTGCATTGCGAACTAACGCCTTGTTCGCAGCTTGGGCCAAAGTTGCGACCGAGAGGTGCGAGTACACAACCAAAATGTAGGCCACATGATGGGACGAGAGGAAGCCATTTGGAATTTGTGGAGAGAGAGGGATGATCAAGGAGGATCGTGAGAAATCCTTTGATAAGGGTTGTCTATTTATATAAAAGAAGTAGTAAAGTCGAGCAGAGACGAAGAGACACTCGTGCGAGGAGATGAAGGAATGAGATCCATAGCACGAGCGGCTCTATGATGGATCCGTCTGTGATAAGATATCACATACGGATATATTAAATAACCGTCTGTTATATTACCATATCACAGACGGCTCTATTGAAGCACCGTCAGGATATCCTAAATATCACAGACGGTTTCATTAAAGAACCGCTCGATATCATCAATATCTGATTTGTTATTTAATGGAACCGTCAGGATATCTTATCACTGACGGTGCTTTAATAGAGCCGCTGGCTATCCTTTTATAAAAAGGCGCACCGCTAGGTTTTGCTCTTTACTCGCCACTTCCTCTCCCGCGCCTTAGGCTCTCGCGCGCCTCTCGGCTCCTCTAGGGTTCGCCTGCTCACCTCCCGCCAGAAGACCCACGCCGCCGCCCTTCATCGACGACGCGCCTCCACCTCGACGCTGCCTCCTCCCGTGTCGGCCTCCTCCTCTCGCACCGCTTCCTCCCCGCGCCACCTCCTCCCCGCGCCTCCTCCTCCCCGCACCGGCCTCCTCCCATGCACCGCTTCCTCCCGCGCCGCCCTCCTCTCCCGCACCGGCCTCCTCCGCGCGTCCTCCTCCCGTGTCGGCCTCCTCCCGCGCCTCCTCCTCCCCGCACCGGCCTCCTCCTGCACCGTGAGTTGTTGTGCGGCATCATCTCCGTGAGTATTCCTAAAGATAATATGTGAACTGAATCTAGTACTAAAGATATTACAAATTGATCGATGGGCTTTGTTGACATGCTCGTGATGAACTTTGTCTTATCTGAGATTGAATGTGATAGTTAGTTGATTCTTGAGCTCTATTGTATTACTTGCTACCATCAATTTGATATACTGTTAATTTGTTACTTTTGCTGAATGCTAGTTATCACAGATTTGTTGAATGCTACCACAATTTGATATCTTTGTTAGTTCATTCTCTGAGCTCTATTGTATTGACGAACCGTCTGTGATGTGACTTTGATAGTCTTTGATAATATGTGAACTGAAATTGATCGGTGGGCTTTGTTACGTTTGCTCTGTGATGAACTTTTGTCTTATAACGAGATTGAACGTGATAGTTAAGATCAATTTCGTGAATAGCTTGAGATCATTTGACAAGCAAAGCAATCGCTTAGAGCTCATAGTTTGAATTTATACTATCATATTCATTTAATGAAGAGTATAGACAATAGGATTGAGATGGCAAAGACTTGTTCTTTGCAACTCTCTTCGAGAGCATAAATTACCATCAATCCTTCTTTATATATTATGTTTGTACATCATTTTGGTTAAGTTGAGTAACCGCTTGAATCGGTGATTAGAGCTTACGATATTGCTTCGCATATATAGATAGCAAATAAGTGACATGGTGTCCGCACTGTCTTCGCGGCCGTCATCGACATCGCGAACGCGCCTAGATCTCCGAGGAAAGTGGTACGACGCGATATGGCGAGGAACATCGAAAATTCCTCCGTGCCTAATGACCGTCACGGAGGTCAATGCCAATGGGATCCTCGTGAGTCCCCCAAAGCGTGGCGAGATTCTGGACCATGTGCGGATACTTGAAGGGAACGGTCCCCATCACCACACCGAGCCGGGATCGTGGTCGGATGTTCGAGACGCCACCGTGGGACGGTTTTAAAACGCTCACTTTCCCACCGCAGACCGCACGCGTGGAACGGCAGCGCGTTGCTCTCGATCGGAAAGCGCGGAGGACCTTCAAGAGCGTGCTTGTCACAGCACGTGAACACGGTCTAACGCCCTTCACGGCGTATAAATTTTGTCGCGGATATATAGGACGCTTTATGCAAATGAAGACGACGCTCAATTTCGGAGGAAAGTGCGATGCAAAAGGCTCTCGGATAATCAACACTCACCCCACAAACTCGGCACCTGGGTACGCGGTAAAACCGCGAATGGGCGGCGGAGGACGAACGCAACAAGGCCATTTGTCGAGATCACGATGAGCGCTCTCTCTTGGTTAAGAACGAGGGCATCACCACGTCTTCGCGTAAATCTCTTTCACAAACCCGTGATCGGGATGTGGCCAACCGTGGTAAATATGTCTTGAACTACCTAGTTGTTATTAAGTCCATAACTTCATAATGTCTATAATAACATGATGACCTCTTGCAGCAAGAATTGAGTCCCGCATGTTCAAGGCTCCTTCCAAGCGATTGGGAGAAGGATATACTATCTATGGCTCGGGAAACAAGGAGCACCCGGTCGCACACGAGGCAAAGGGGTTAACGATCTTGGAGGGATGGATTCCCTGCGACTCATCGCACGATAGGAGCAGAAGAGATCCAAGGCCGAGTACAACACGAGTTGGAACATGTGCTTACTACAAAATTTGAAGGAAGAGAACGGTGCTTACGTGCAAAATTTGAAGAAAAGATAGCAAGATTGCGTGACCAAGTGAATCAACTCCTACTCCTCAACCAATCATAAGCCACCCCGTTGTTTTGGGAGCAGTCCTCCTCAACATCGGAGTAGCGCTAAGGCCCACGCAAAATTATGAACATGATGACGCCCAATTACCTATCGACGACATCAAGGTAATGTACATCTCTCGAATGCTCCAAAGATAGACCTATAGGATGCCTTAGCTAATTGTGTATCGTTTTGTATGAGCCGACGACCGCACGCCCAAGTGAGGATGGTTGGGATGTCTATTGAGGCTGGGCGTGGGGTGGCATATCCATGCATGAAAGGGATAGTGCAAAGACGGTGCCTGTGTGGCACAGTGGTTACGCCAGGTCCAGTGGACATGATACATGATAATTTTAAGGCCGTCGTCCGCCGAGATTCGCCCAACGATTTACATCGTAACACTAGGGATGCGTGTACGCTTTATCCAAAGGCCCAAGAAAGACATCGCTCGACCTGCGAAGTCGCCTCAACCTTTGATGACTCCACCCCAACCATCTCGACACGACCATACCTCTCCAAGAGACCCAAGAAGGACATCGCTCGACCTCGCAGCGCCGCTCAACCTCGATGACTCTACCCCAACCATCTCGGCACGACCATGCCTTTCCAACAGACCTCCATGACTACACCTCAACCTTCGCTTTAGAAGCCCGCCTCATCGGTTCCCGTGGAGAAGACACTGAATGAACAAAACAATCGTGCCGCCGCTTTCGGTTCCCGAGTCGCCTCACAGGAGGACGCGTGAGCGGCAAGTCGCTCAGACAAATCAAAATCGAAGAACATTAAGGCGCTTCCGCCTCCTAACCCTAAGAAATACTCTTTCAGAAGTCCGTTGGCGACCACCGTAGTATTGGCCTACGTTGGATTAGGTTGTCGAGTTTGCATACCGGTACTTGCACAAGACCAAAGAGTAAGGGTGCGCTGATGGAATCATCGCCGATACACGAGGACTATTTCTCCACGAGCCGCCTCTTCGCCGTGGGCTTCACGACTTATTCGACCTATTCAACCTCAAAGCCCTCGATGCCTCACTTCTACGATGTCGACACCTTTGTAAGTGTGTACAATCAAGTTTTACATTCACGTAATACCGAATATAACAACTCATTGCTTATGTATAGATACATGATTAAAAATGCCCGCGATTGAAAGAACCGGTGGTTTCTCGACCCACACGTGGTCTCTGAGCAAACCATCTTGGCAGACGCATCCCACGCCGAGAAATACATAACGACAGGATTGCTTGCTCAAAACGACAAGGACTACATAATGGTGCCCTACAACGTAAGTAAGTGCTTCACTACTTGCTATACAAATTTCATTTGTACTTTATACGCAAAGACTAACTTAGGTTTAATGACTCAAGCGACATACATGAGTAGACACCACTGGTCCTTTTAGTCATTATACCAAAGAGGAACTGTACTATACCTTGATTCCCTAATGAAAAAGCCACGAATTCACCCTTGTGCGAGGAGTACTCGGATGTGTGCTTATTTCCTCCATACATAACTCTATTTTAGTCTTCCTTCGCTTGAAATGGCCGAGGTTAACTTTTTGAAACATGTAGGTCGCTCATCTCCTATATTGCCGAGGAGGGCTATATAAGGAACGAACGCCACATTTAATCACAGACGCGATTTCATGACGTGCTACAACACAATAATTCTATCATACTGTAATAATGCATCTCGAATCGACTATACCTATACATGTAATTCTATTTTTGCAGTGTCGTCACAAGAAAAGCGTAAGAATGTGCATTCTACGCTTGCCATCATATGCATTCTCATGAGTGCTAAGTTGGAGGATCCCGAGGTTGGTCAATCTCGCAATAATTATTTCCTAATTATAAATTTAAATATATATGCTTACTACTTCACTCTTGCTAGCTACATATCTTCAATATAGATTTAGATTCACTTGTTCGAGAGAGATCTTGGATGTTCGAGGAAGCTCGCACCTTCATCATGACGGATATCATTAGTGCCAACGAGAGTTTCACTACTCCAACACCGCCAACGACCTTGAATGATTCATTAATGTAATTCACTTTGAATAGTTGTAATTCAATTGTAACTCCGAGGCTAGCCAATATTTGATACATATTCATGTCGAATTGATTTTGAGTTAAATGATCACTTTGAGTGTCAATGATTGATTCATCTGTAATGTATCTATTTTCTGCCTGCTTGTTTTCAGAGGGCATGGCTAGCAATTCCGAGGCTAGCCGAAAATCAAAATTAAATTAGTTATCTTTGAAAGAGCTATCATAGACGGTTCATAACTATCGTAAATGCTCGTGATAGATGGATATCACGAGACGGTTCGTAAATATCACCGCTCGTGATATATGGATATCACGAGACGGTTCATAATTATCACCGCTGCGTGATATGTGGATATTTCGAGGCGGTGCTAATTATGACCCGTCTGTGATATCCATATATCACGACGGCTATATTTACGAACCGCTCGTGATATCCATATATCACGCAGTGCGTAATTATGAACCGCTCGTGATATATAGATATTACTGAGCGGCTGTTCATTAGAACCGCTCGTGTTGTTACTTATCGCGACGGTTTTTAACCGCTCGTGATAATCGCCGCTATCACAGACGTACAAAAACACGTGCACGGTGCCAATCATCTGTGATGACGGTTCCGAACCGTCTGTGATAACGTTTTCTGTAGTAGTGTTAAATACGGCCCCTTATCCGAGTGAGAGTTTTGTTTGTCCTTATATATTATCCATATGTAAAGGGTCACACTTTCCCTCTCTTTCCTGTGCAAGGGCCCCCTTTACCATCCTAGTATTTACCCTTATAGCACAGCTACTCCTCTCAGCTGTACTGCTCTCTTTTCTCATGCTTCATCTCTTTTCTCTTATCTCTTTTATCTGATTTGATTTGAAAGATAGTTTTGATGAACATATATATATAATGATACAGAAAGGTAACTTTTACATTTAATATAACTAAGTTGATGGTCAATAGAATAGGTTTGCCTTCGATTTGTAGTAAAGCTCGCCACATGATTCTCGATCGCCACTCTCGCTCGAGCTTGTTAGTTTCTTCGCAATTATACAGCAGACATGTATAACAGAAATTCTTAGTTGTTTGGGGTGCTACCGAATTTACACTAACTTGCTACTCACTTTTTCAGCAGAATTTAACTTAAGTAAAATTTTTAGATCCCTGCTAGGTTAGTGTTTCCCAACGGCTAGTGTCCTATGACCTGCTTTTATCTAGGTCCCTAGAATCTTCCAAAATTAAACTATCCTAGTCTAACGATATACGCTCGCACTCGAAAATACAAAACACTACACGTACCCGCACTATGCACTGCACCACACAAAACACTACACTTACACTACACACAACACACACACACAACACACACACATCACACACACAACACAACACAGCACACACACACACTCACTTAGCACACACGCAGCAGCATACGCAAGCAACAGCACAACACAGCACGCAGCCCGAGATGTGTGTGTGTTGTGTGTGTGATGTGTGTGTGTTGTGTGTGTGTGTGTTGTGTGGGTGGCTTGGCTGTGCTTTTATGTGTGGCTTGGATGTGATGAGGTTATCTCTCCCTCCTGTTCCTTGCCTGGTTTGCCCTTACCTTATCTACTCTACTCTCGGTGGGGGTTGTTTGGTTGTGTAAATGGCATGGACCAATGGTTCATAGGGCACTATGCGATGGATTTTCTGCAGCTGAGGTAAGTTGAAAAAGTGGGTGTTGGGTTTTTCTAAATGCCGAGTGATGAAACCCACGAAAGTAAGAGGATGACGACTTGCCCCGGACAGTTTGGGAACCTCGATGAGCTTCACGCTATCTGACGGCATTCCTTCTTTCTTCTTACTCCCCTTTATTGTTTAGGTTTGCTCTTGGTCTTTTGGCTTTTACTTACAAGGAATGGAATGGCGGCAGGGTTGAGGGTTGGCGGTGGAAGGCTATATTTGCTGGCAATACTCGGACAAAGGGAATGCAAAGGCTTTAGGCTACCAAGCATGCAAGAATTTATTTTGTAATTTAAATAAATGCTGTAATTTTTATTTTGCTTTGATGTAACGAATTCTTGTAATTAATTCCGAGTTTGTATTAATGTTTTATTTTTGCTGCAAGAAGTCATATTGTAAAATCTATTGATGAACTATTGTATTTACTGTTTGCTATGTATTCAATATTTAGTCTGTAATTTATTGCCTATTACTGTTTCTTATTACTGTTTATTGTTGTTTAGATTAACTTACGTGTTCGGGTTCTTTCACTCCCGGTCGTCCATATGTCAGATCGAACGGCGCCCTTCCCTTGCCCTCACAGCAACCCTGTCCCTCCGTAACCTCTTGTCTCTCTCTCTCTCTCGCCGTGCCCGCCCTCCCACTCTCAGCCCTCTCCTTCCCCACCTGCGGCGCTCCTTCCCAACCCGCCGTGCCCGCCCTCCCTCTCCCACTCTTGACGCACCCTCCTACTGCCTTCCTCCCCTCGCCTGTGCCTCCAACGCCCCTATGACGCCCCACCCCTACTGCATCCGCTCCAGATTCCCTTTTGGCATGCTCTGCCTCCATCTTGCGCACGCGCCGCTCCCCTCTTCGTCGAAGCACCACCACCATCTGGAGCTAGTGTCGCGACTAGCAATTCCTTCTCTTCCTAGCGTTTCCTTCTCTCCCTATTTTCTCTCGCACACCTCCCCAGCCCTTGCTGCCGCTGGAGCCACCCCACGCCGCATCTCACCACCAGCGTCTCTTCCCACTGTTTCCTTCTCACCCTGTTTTCTCTCGCACGCCTCCTGTGCCCTTGCTGCCGCCAGAGCCACCCTGCGCTGCATCTAACCACCAGTGCCCCCACTGCACCGCATCCTACCGTCCCACCGCGCGCTCCACCCTCGGCTTGACCCCTAACTTGAACGACGCACCACCAGCGCCCCCACTGCACCGCATCCTACCGCTCCACCCTACGCCCGGCCCTCGGCCTGACCCCTAACTTGAACGACGCAGCGGCAGTGACGAGCGAGAAAGAAGGGGGCGAGCTGATTGCGAACGCATGCGAAGTTGGCGGCGGCTGGCAAGATTGCGCCGCCGGTAGGTCCAGTTCTCTCTCTCTCTCTCTCTCTCTCTCTCTCTCTCTCTCTTCTCTCTCTCTCTCTTCTCTCATCTCTCTGATCTCGCTCTCCTCTTCTTGCTTAGGGTTTCTAAGTTCTGGCGCAAAATCTCTATTCTTCGGTTGTGAAGATTAGCTTTTACCCTTTCATTCTTTTGCGAATTTTAGGACTTTAAATTGTACAATATCGATTTTAGGAGAAAGTTGGTGGTGGGGAGGATTAGGCCTGTGTTCGTGTGAAACCCCCATTTTTTTTACTGTAATACAGATAAATGGAATGGTAGTTGCGGCTATAATCTCATTTGCATGTTCACCCTGCTGAGGTAATTAACAATTCTATTTTTAACTTAGTTTAATTCAAGTAAATGATTTACCAATTTTATCCAAATTAGTCTCAGAAGCTCGTTGCCATACTATATTTCTTTGCACATGCTGCACATTTTCAGGTTGCATCTAGAGATGGTCCACTGATCATATTGTTTGTTGGTGTGCTTGTAGAGACAGACATATTCAGGTGCTTTTCTATTTTTTTCATTTTTCTAATTTGCTTATGTTGCTAGCTGTGCTTTTCTACAATATTAACGAGGCTAAACATTTCGGAAGCAAAAGCAATTTTCACACATTTATTTAGTTAATCCTGTTGCTGCTGAGATCATTCAATCAATGGACACGTTGATACACAGGAAACATCATCGAATGTGGAAGAAGCACTAATCATACGGAGGACTGAAGACAAGCAGAAAATGATGGCTTCTTTATTTGGGAGCATCACTTAAGAAAAACAGTAAAAAGGTAGTAGTAGCAGTCACCTTGTGCCTTCCGGTCAGAAACCCTACTGTTGCTCTGCTCCCGTCGCGGCCGCGCGCCGCCGCCTCCTCTCATCCTTTGGTTCCCCGTCACGGCCCGCCTTGGCCGGCGCCTCCTCCCTACGGTTCCCCGTCGCGCGGCTCCTCCTTCGGGCTCCCCGTTGCCGTCGCGCCTCCAACCCTCCCCGTCGCCCCCAGGTCAGCAGCCTCCCTCTGGCCCTCGCCTCCCCCTGGCCCTCTCTGCTCGCCAGAGCCTCCCTCTAGCTCTCGCCTCGCTGGACCTCTCTGCGCCTAGCTGGCCTTGCGTCGTCTCTGCTTTGCCTCTTCACTCTTGTGCGCACTACGCAGTAGTACTAGTAGTAGCCCAGTGCGATGCTTTGCTCTATGAATTAGTAGTAGTAGCACTGTAGCAGTGTGAATGTGCGATTCTTTGCTCTGTGACTTAGTAGTACTAGTAGTATTAGTAATTAGCAGTATTGTAGTGTGTATTAGTAATTAGTACTAGTAGTAGCCCAGTGCGAATGTATGATTTATTAGTACTTAGTAGTATTTTAGTGTGTACTGTAGTAGTAGCACTGTGCTAGTGGCACTGTTTAGTAGTCATTACTCATTACTTCATTTGTCATTAGTCAATTACTCAATTAGCAAGTAGCATTGTAGCAATTATGATTGTAACTTGTAAGTTTGTAACAATTGTTCATCAATGTTCATGAATTGTAGAATGTCATCCGTTGCGTCGGCTACGGTGGAGGTGACTACGGAAAGCCTTAAGAGGAAATCCGAGGATATAGGGTGGGAGTATATGGAGTGTTGATTGATCCAAATAATATGGATAAAGTAAAATGCAAGTTGTGCAACAAAATTATTTCCTAGGGAGTGTATAGGATAAAGTAACATATTGCTCACATTAGGGGCAATGTTGTTAAATGCAGAAAAAGAACAAAAAAAAATTAGAAATGAAGTTACCATTGATGAGGATGTCACTGGTGATGTTGATGAAGATTTTGAACTTGAAGATGTAGGAGTCTCGACACGTCAGAAGTTGGGCCCATGGATAAGTTTGCAATGCCTATTGATCCTAGTACATTGAGTTCCAAAGAACTACGGCAACAAGCAATTAGTGCTACTATTTGGAAAGAAAGACTCCATAAAGTAATGCAATATGTTGCTAGGTGGATTTATGAATCAGGTATTCACTTGCAACTGTTGTAATGTCTACTACTAATATGCGAATAACATCCTGGCGTTGTTTACTAACATAAGTAACATTGTATT
The DNA here is from genome assembly GCA_036346255.1 of Ampelocalamus luodianensis. NCBI lineage: Eukaryota > Viridiplantae > Streptophyta > Magnoliopsida > Poales > Poaceae > Ampelocalamus > Ampelocalamus luodianensis. The sequence goes on from CM070638.1 coordinate 44,770,049, forward strand.
ATTATTGCATGTTGTCCAAGTTGTCACCGATAATGCTCGAAACAACATGGCGGCGAAAGCATTATTGAAGGACAAAAGGCCTAGCATATTTTGGAGCTTATGTGCAACCCACACTATCAACTTGATGCTCCAAGGAATTGGGAGCATTGCAAGGTTCAAGAAGACACTTGATCAAGCCAAGTCACTAACCATTTTTATCTACTCGCATCATAAGACATTGGCCTTCATGAGAAAATTTACAAAGAAGAGGGATATAATAAGGCCCTGTTTGGTAGAGCTCCAGATTCTTATTTTTCAGATTCTGCTCCTGATTCTCTGAGAATCCACTTCTCTGAGAATCTGGAGCTGTCTGTTGAAAGTGTTTGGCTGGTAGGTTGGCTCCAAAAACCATTTGAGGGAGGATTAGAGGCAAATAGACCATGTTACCCCTGGTTGTAATACTTCAATTGTATTTGTGTCTTTGTTGTATGTATTTGTACACAAATTATAGAATTTTTTTTTAAAATTTTGTTAGACCATACGAATGTATATATGTTGTATTTATACACAATGTCGATTCTGATTGCATTTACACTTCATGACGGCACGACTATTGGCAAATAATGAATTGACGCACAATCATTGATTTTGTATACGCAAATTTTGTACTGTTGACACTGCGATAGATGAAGTTGGAGATATTGCATTCATATCGTATAAGTATTCAAATGATAATTAAATATTATTACGTACATGTATTGAAATGTCAAATGATTGATAACAAAAGACCACAAAATTTAACAAGTATTGTGTTCATCATCCTGATTGAGCAATTGCACATGCAAGGTCATCACGGAATCTATCCATGGATGTAGCACTCGTTTGCGACGTTGACGCATCCGATGCATCCTGAGAAATGACATATTTGGCATATCTTGATGGTATTGTGGGCACATAATTAGGATCCCGATCGAACCTACGAAAATGCATATCCGACGAAGCATGTTCACGTATGAAGTTGTGGATTCCCATGGTTGCTGCAACAATCATCTTTTGTTTGGACATATGAAAGCTCGGCATCTTAAGCAGAATTCTCCATTTCATCTTCCATACACCAAAGGTCCTCTCAATTATGTTGCGAACACTTGAGTGCAAATGGTTGAATTTCTCTTTCTCACCACTAGGAGCAACACCTCTCCGAAATTCTGGAACATGGTACCTTTGCCCCTTGTATGGCGCTAAGTACCCAGGCCTGTTTGGATAACCGGCATCAACAAGATAATATTTTCCTACAATATAAGACGAAAAAATCATATATATCAACATGCAATGCATGAACATTACAATTAAATATATTAGTAAATGGTACAAAACAAAGACAATTACCCTGTGGAGGATGTGGAAAGACTTCCCTGTCTACATCCAATGCATGATAAAGAACACTAGTATCGTGCATAGCTCCTGGTTGTCCAATAGATGCGTATGTGAAGCGCATATCAAAATCACATACCGCCATGACATTCTGTGTTGCACTTCCTGATCTACCAATATATCTAATTAGATCTTCTGGAGCAACAATTGCAAGAATGTGCGTACCATCGATAGCTCCAATACAGTCTTTGAAATGTGACCACATCCTACGATCATTTCTAATTCTACTGTGAACCGTAGAGAAGTTTGGATCCTTTGGCCTCACAAAATCTTTAGACATTCTGACCACACACTGCAAAACCTCGTCAAACTTTCTGCTAATTATCTCACCAGAATGCTTGAACCGATTCTGTGCTCTTCGGTTAGATTCACCGCCACCACATATGTATAGAAAAAGAGCTAGTGCTTCAATTGAACTTGTGTGCATAGTTGATTTCAAGTCATATGTACTCACCAAAAGATCATGTAGACTGTGAAAAATCGTAACATTCATACGAAACATGTGGTAGCTTTCTCCCAGAGTAGTCAAAGTTTCTCTTACCCAGCCCATTCCACTAAGCCGTGAAGTCCTAGGCTCATTCTTGTCCAAGTAGGTGGAGTGATAATTCTCCATGATAATTGCAGTAGCAGCGAGGTGACTTGACATGTCTTGCAATAGACGCATCATCTGCACGTCACACTCATGTTCCTCATCTGATATATTACTTCTTTCACTATCACTTTCATAAGACGACATCTGTACATGAACATTGAAAAAACACAACAACATAAATAGCAATTTTAAAAAACATGAGTAGGCATTAGGTCCAAATAACAGTATATGATTAGTGAAAAAATGTCTTATAATCCAAATAAATGTCTTACAGCCAAATAAGAGATAAATAACAATAAAGGCGAATACAAAAATATTTTCAGAATAATCATAATGTTACAATCAAATTTCTATTTGTCATACTTGACTTCGTACTTCCTTTTGAGCCATTCAAATCGTGCTTCACTATTGCGCAAGGTCATAAACATTTCCCTTTGCTCCTTCTTTAAGAAAATTTCAGATGCAATGAAGTGCTCATTAGTCCCATTGACAGCACCACACTCTTCAACCGAATCCATGACATCCTTGATGCTATAGACCGATTCTTGCTCTCTTTTCTGCGCAAATGCTTCAAAAGATGCATGCGACTTCTCATTCAACTCAAGAATTCTTCTCAGTTGATCTTGCATGACCACAGACCCACTCTTTGGTTTCTTCCCCTTATCATTGCTAGAACTGCAAGGTCTCTTCCCTTTCGTACCAATTGGTGACTCATCTTCACGATCACTATTATATTTATCATCATTTTCATCTTCAAGCTCTTCAATATCAATAGTTGTTAATGTACGCACAGGACTTTGAGGCAATGTCCCCATTGCAGGAGACCAATGGTCTTCACTAGTGTTGCGAATGTCATCAAACATCTTGGACAACAACTCCTCATTCTGAAGCCCAGCCTTCTCAAACTTGGAACATCATTTATATTCCTGTCAATGCCAAATGTTACACGTTAAACTTTCAGTAATAATAGAGCTAGAAGTGTACATAAATGCATTTCAAAAATATATAATGAGTACTGACTTACCTTTTTTAATTTCTTCCACCGTTCGGGGGTGGCCTTTATTGTCTTCTTTTCGTGATCCCAACCTAAGCCTGTCTCCTTTGTCCTCAATTTTCTCCAAATGTTATAATCGTTCTTTAATTTATCCCATTTGTTCTTCAATTGCATCTTTTTGTATTGCAGTCCAGTCTTCTCTGCAAATTTTGCAATCACTAGAGTATACCCTGCGTTGTTCAAATGGGTACTCGGACGATTGCCTGCCTCTACTTGTTCAACAAACAATTCACACACTATTCTAGTGTTCTCGTCGTTCCACTCAGCGTTATCAGCCATCTGCATTTTTGGTCCATAAATCCAATCAATCAAAGTGACATCGACAACAATATATGGACACCTAGACTTTTGGATTATCAGGTTCTTTATTACTCAATCTGCAGACCTCAAATTGCAAATATATAGTAGAAATAACCTAATTCATCATAGGCATAGGAAAGGAGGGCCATTTGAGTTGGCTTTTGTGGGTTATGTTGGATGCCCAAAGCAGGCTGTTCACTACTTGCCTTTTGCTATTGGATTGGATTTTGTTGTTAGCATCACATCATGAAGAGAATGCAGGTTTTCGCCTAATTCATGAGAAAGCCCGAGAGATTCTTAAAGACATCATCATGCGGGATATTCATCGGCCTAAACTCCACTGAAAATATGGTCTAAATTCAACGTGTATACTCCAGTTGACAAGAAATGAATCTGTCGACACTAGCAATAGTCAAGGCAAGAGCACTTCCCTTTCATATATACGATGAAACCTACTACCATCTCTCACATTAGTCTCCCTCTCAAGCATACATCATCTATCATCTCGTACTAGTACTAACAGACAATCATACAACTTCGCCACTGCATCAACCATAAGTACAGATTGATGGTCAGTTGGCCCCCTCTTATTTTTTGCTCACGCTTCGCCACTACATGACTTCACAGTAATGCTTGTACAGCTCATGACTTCACAGTAACAGAAATACAACTTCTGGTGAAGGAATGCTTCTACAGCTCATGACTTCAGAGTAATACAACTTCTGGTGAAGGATGTGAGGACCCGGAATATTTAACTAGTAACACTTAACCTCCAAATGGTTCTAGCATTACTAATTAAACATTCTAAGCCTCGATGGACATATGCTTCCCAGAATTGCAGCACATGCACATCATCACAAAATTACACATCATTTCCATACAACATACATTAACAAGTCTAGTAAAGGACATACATATAAAGTAAGTTATATTACAAAAGAGCCGACCGGCCAAATAGCACAATATACAAGAATGACAGCGGAAGCAAAAGGTGCCATGAGATGGCTAGAATAAAAGTCGACCGGTTAGCCACATAACCCACAAGGCAACCGACCGGGCCGCCAAGCTAGACGCCTCTAAGGCTACCACAGCACAACTCACAGAAGTGAGGCCCTTCGAGCTCACCTTCTTCCTCTGCAACAAATACATTTAAGCAAGATAACTGAGTAAACAAAGGTACTCGCAAGACTGACGTGTGGAATAGCATACCTATTCATAAACTACATGCAAGCTTATTTAGGTGGAGGTTGTATGTCTCATTTTGCACAAAGCCAACTTTATTTGCAATAATGTAATACATTTAAAAGCAAGTTTGCAAATCTGTTTTGTTGTCAAAATAATGAATTAAAGATACATACAAGTAACCACCGGAAGTGACTATCCCAATAGCCACCACAACATAGCACGAATCCCGATCTGCACTCACCCATCAAGTTTTAATTAAAAGGTTGTAGTCTAACTCTTGAAAGACCTTGCCAAGCGTGTCCATAACCTAGACGAGGCTATTCGAATAGTTTTAACCTGCAGGTGTACCAATGTACCCACACTCGCATCGCCTTTAAGCCACAAAAGCACACTTAGAAGGTATGCAGCAGCGGCTAAGTCCTACGAGACACTTTCCAATATTGTGTATTAACTACGAGCCGCTCGTATGGATAGAAATCCATACGCTTACATTGCAAGCCGAAAGACAACCAGCCATCACGGGGGAAGCCTTTCGGACACTACAATGCTCCCAGCACCATCCCTCCTGCGACTCCCTGCGACCCGAAGCCAATCCACGCCAAAGTACTAAGTCAAGAGAGGTCCCATACCCTCTAGTGTGGTTAGCACGCTAAAATGCTTGGTTTAGTGTAACAAGATGTTCGGTCCTTGTTGACTTGGGCACCATTCCAGTCACACCCAAAAGCACACCAATCATACCATTGTGCCCAAGTCTAAATCATTTTGTTTTCAGTTTTAGTTTTCATAAGTAGACATGGCACAAGGCTGAAATCATAAATCATAATAAGTTTTATGTGATCAAGGTCGATAACCACCCATTTCTACCGGAAGCTAAGCATGGCTAAGCAATTAATTCGTAAAACTACTAAGCGACAAGAGCTCATCCACGAACTCCAAATCACAGCAATAACCTAGGCTCATGGTAGTAAAGGATAATCATTTGCCTAAGGAAATGCATCTACTAGGTCAACTAACGACAATAGTTTAATACAAACTAGCAATGCATACATAGAATTTTGTAAACAACATAAATACTTAAAAATACAGGGATTAAAATGATCAAACTGCTTGCCTTGCTGGGATTGGTCTTGCTGCAGAGGGGAGTGCTCAGGTTCAATAAACTCGTCGGAACCTAACGCGAAAAGGCGATAAAACCAATAAGAACGAAGAACACCAAAAGGAACTCAACAGCAAAGAACATCCAAAACCCATGAAATTTATACAGCAGCTAGAGGTTGATTTTAGACAATTTTAGGAACAAGAATTACTTCATTTGGACTTATCATGAAAAAGTTATGGCTAAACTAAGTTCTCTCAGCCTGAAAAATCCTAATTAAATTAATTTCGGTTACTGTTCATGGCAAAAATTTCTAGAATGATCTGGAATCTGAAATTTTTATAGTGGGTAGGTAATAGTATCCTAACAACAGCAGAACTGAGTTTGCACAATTTGGAGTTGAAATGAATTAGTTATGATTTTTCTAAGTTCTAAAACTAGTAGATCATTAATTTCAGTGGCAAGGATCATATTAAGGCATGTTCTACACTACAGTACATTCCTAGTGGGTTTTAACAAAATTTAGTTTGCTCAGTTTGGAATTACAGAGAATAAGTTATGCTTTTTACAAATTTTCAATGAATTTATAGACAACCTTTTTCACTAAACAAGATCATGCAATTTATATCATTTTCTGCTACATAATAGTGCCTAAATTCATTCTCAGATTAGAGTTCATTCTATAACAGAGCTAAAGCAATTGGAATCATTCAAAAAGGAGTTAAAATGACAAAGTTATGCACTTTTAAAATTTGAACAATCCAAATACTTAGAAAATTTGAGCTCTCGGGAGGTCTAACAGACTTAACGAAAACGGGGAGGTCGTGGCCGTCGATCCTTCATCGCACGGCTACGGACCTCGAAGCACAATGCACCACGCGTCGCGCCCAGGGGAGGTCTGGAGCGTTGAGATCGAATCCAACGGTTACGACCAGTGCATGCACAGCGCACGCAGAGGAGGTCCTCGCGCCTAACGGAGGTCGTGACCGTTAGATCGAGATCTGACGGTCCTGATCTCCGAGGGAGGTCCGACGGCTAAATCTACGGAGGGAGGTCTAGACGGCCAAGATCTCACGGAGGAGGTCTTCAACGGTTTAGATCTCCAGAGGGGGGTCCTGAACGGTGGGGATTTCACCGAGGAGGTCCTGGGCGGCCATGATCTACGCGGGAGGTCCTATGCGATAGGGTTTTAACGGGAGGAGATCTGGACGGCTCAGATTAGATCTAGGGAGGTCCTGAACGGTCCAGATCGACGCGGAGGGAGGTCCGGAGGTTTTCTTTATAAAAGACCAGGGGTGGCTTTTTACAAAGAGGACCCGAGGGTGGTCTTAGGGGTGGTCTTTGCAAAATGACCAAGGGGAGGTCTTTTGCGCACGGGGAAGATCTAAACGGCTAGGATTTAACCGGGGTGGTCCTGGACGGCTAGGATCAACACCAGGGGGAGGTCCTAGCACTTAAGGTTTTCGCAGGCAAAGATCTAACGGTCTAGAGTTAACCGTAGAGGTCTTTAACGAACTAGATTGCTTCTACAGAGGTCCTGTGACTTGGAGTTTTCATAGAAAACATCCAACGACACAGATTGAACCGGGAGTGATCTTAAACGGATGCGATTAAACTAGAGGGAGGTCCAGAGGCTTAAGTTTTTCGGAAAGGAGCCAAAGGCTCGGATCTAAACCTGGGGAGGTCGCCTACGGCCGAGATTTACCCTAGGAGGTCCAAGGTGCTTCTAATGGTGCGGGTCCCCAGGACAGCGACTAAAAGGTGGCAGCTAAAGACAAATTTAATGCTGCTGATGATTGGCAATAAAAGAATCTAAAAGGGACACTAATGACTTCTGGATTTTAATTCTAAGCCTATGGCCCACATGTCAGCGACACCACGACACAGTTTAAAACATGATTAATGCACCAATGATTAGCAATAATCGGGCATTAATGCTGTCCTAAGAAAATGACGAAAATGGGAGTTTGCATCGGCAAAATCCCGAGCGCGTTCAACGGCTCGCCGCCGGCGACTCCGGCCGCGGCGGCGCCGACTAAACACTGGAATGGAACCGCAATATCATCACGGAGCTAAAGGTGGCAACCTCGCCTGCGGCGACGGCTCAGAATGCCGGCGAGCCGGAGAGGGGTGGTGAACAAATTTTCGGCAAAACCGAAAACATGAAAAAGGCTCGATACGACCTAACCTGACAAGTGCTCGAGCTCTAGGAGGCTAGAATGAACTTACCAGGGCCAAGATGAGGTTCAGAGGAGCTCGGAGGAGAGGAGGAAGCCGAAGGGGGCGCTCCGGTGACCAGGAACTTCGCCGGAGACGAGGAAGAAGATGATCCCGACCACGAAAGCAATCTCCCAACTTGTCCACCCCTGCGATGGTTAACCACAGCAGGTTAGAGAAAGCTTGAGGTGATCAAGATGACAAGTTGACAAGCCAAGAACTTTGATGGGACCACTGGAGCTCGGATGGCTTCAAGAAGCTCCAAAGTCGACAATGGTGGCAGGGAGGGTGGTGCTCTCGGGTGCTCAAGTTTGGGGCTCACACTCACAACCGAGGGAGTCCAAGCAGCAACCAAGAGTGGGAAAATGAAATTGAGGAGGGCCTTGAGCTAGATAAAGCCGGGGAGCTCGGACAATGGTGTGGCAAGTCCCACTGTGAACAAAGTTCATGCTCCTGCCATGGACCTGCTAGATTTGACAAGGCAGGTAGGGGATGACTTCTTTTAGGGCAAAGCTCTGACACAATTAATGCATGGCAGAAAGAGGCGTTGGGAAGTACCAAAAAGTGACAGGCCACTGCTCCCAACTGCTCTGACCCTGACACACGCACAGGCGCATGAAATCCATGACGACCAGACCTCAGGGAGGTCGGGAGAAAGAAAAACAGGGCCGAGGGAGGTCCTGGACGTCCCAGATCACCCGAGGCAGAGGAGGTCTTCGCGGCGAGGAGGTCCAGGGGAGGTTGTCGACCGCTGGATTAGGATCTGCCGACTGAGGGTGCTCAAGAGCTCTCTCAGGGCAGCGGGGAGGTCTGGGGGCATTGGATGGAGATCCAATAGTCCAAAAGGAACGAGCCCGAGGAGGTCTTCACAGCTGACCCGACTGAGCCCGATAGGCTGAGTTGGACTCGAGTCCGAGTCAGACTCAGACCTAGGATTCAAAATATGAGTTCCAACAAGAGCTGATCTTTGGAGAATTATTTGAGACAGCAAACTAACTCCAAAAATTATGAAATTTTTACAGGAGCTTGCTAGTTGAGTTATTGACCTTGTGTAAATTTTGCAGAGGTTTTTGTGCTATACATTTTCCTCCAAATATTCCATAAGGTGCTGGTCCACAGTTTGACCAGAATTTAATTGGGTTTGACTGACCTCCAAAAATATTCCAACAATTTCTAAAAATTGTGAATTTTTTTAGAGGGGTTACACATCAACCCAAGAATTTAGGAAAATTATTTCTAGGAGATTATCACAATATGGAACAAGAATGTCTAAGCAGAACAAGATGTGGCTAAAATGACTTGTGACTTTTGTATTCCCATAACTTCTTTACAACAAATGCCCAGGCATACAGGAAATACAAGATGTAAGAAAAGTTTTTAATTTCTACTCATTTTCTTACATTGGAAACACAAGTCTGAAACTTGGGATGTTACAAAGGAATGCTTCTACAGCTAATGACTTCACAGTATTAGAAAACAGAAAACTTATGACTTCACAAAGATGACTTTCAAAGAATGTAAAACTACAAGGATCAACTATATGACCTTTTCGTACGTAAGAATTAGCAACAATGCTAACCAGAACGACCAGTTCAAGATTTAACTCATGCACAACTTTCAACTCTAAAACTTTCTGTCAGTACGAACTCATCAAAAGACATAGAATCCTGTACTTCAGAGTTCAGTCTATAAGACAACATACATACACACTTATGACTTCACAGTGCAACAATGCTAACCAGAATGCTAACAACTCTATTAGGGCTCAAGATTGAACTACATGTCTGAACAAATTTCAGTTCAAGACTAGTATTATCATGAGCAGATTTATCCAAGCCCACAAACATAGCCTTGAGTCAGTAATCACCGGATAAACATCATACATCATCAACTAGGTCAGAATCACCGGATAAACATCATACGCATGGGATCATGTATCGGGAATACTGCTGAGCTTAAAACGGATGGACAATAACAATCCTCAACTAGGCTTAATCCTCACATCCCAGACTTTGTCAGAGCATTAATAACAATGTCACAATAGAACAAGCTCACATATTCCAGTAAAATTCTAACACAAAACTCAAATAATCAGGTGTAGAATCACAAGATTACATTCACATATTCATTCACAGATTTCACAGATTCACTCACATACGCATATGCAATCACGAATAATGATGAAGGGGGAGTAGGGAGGTGTTGGACCGAAAAGGCGACTAGAGGGGGTGAATAGAGCACGATCTCTTTTCTCCCAAAATCAATTCAATACGAATCTCACTCCAATAGCTATGAAAGCTATGAAGATCAATCAATCATGCACAATGGAAGACTTGTATTGAACCAACTCAAAACCCCAAAGTAAAATCAACACAAAACCAAAACACGAGAGGCTGGGGTCCGACCTCTCACGGGGCGGTCGGCCGATCCAGCGGTCGACCGCTACCTCTGGGCGGTCGGCCGATTTCACGGAGGTCGGACCTGCGGTTCGATGAGCAGAGAAAGCGGCCCGACAAACCAAACGCAAATTGATCAAACTTTTGATTCGTGCGCCCAAACTTCGTGAAATTTGACACACACATACCTAAGTATGTCAGAACCTATTCCAAGCAACGATCGTGATAATTCTTGCCAAGATTCGACCTTCTACGCTTGAGCGAAGTTAGGTCAAAACCGAAGTCAAAGCGAAAATATGATCTTGAGACTTGCTCGTGAGTGATTGATGATCTTGATGATCCTAGATGTATTCTCACACGTTACTGAACAAGCTAAATCACGTCAAGAAACTAAGCAATAACTCATGGATCAAACAAAGACTCAATTCATCAAAGAGAGAAAGAAAGCACATGAACTCACTTTTGAAGAAACTTTCTTTGGATTGATTTGATCCTGTTTACACCACTCCATCAATGGATGACAAAGACTCAATACATGAGCACGAAATCCAATCCAACTCTCTAGAACCCTAACCTCCTCTCCTTCTCTCCTAAGCAAATTAGGGTTTCTAAACAATGAAACGTCGAAAGGTCGGGAAAGGTGCAGCCACCTCCTCCTCTATTTATAGTGGAGGCTTAGGGTTTCTAATAGAGTCTCCTAATGGGCTCCGTTAAGGCCCAAAACAAGCGGGTGACACACGCACGCATTTTAAAGCGCCGTGTTCATATTGTGCGGCACTCGCTTGTTCGCCGCGTGTAGGTTGATCCAACGGCTCTCATCATCGGCAAGTCTCTCCCATCCGGCTCCCACCAAACCACCATGGCACTCGCGATCGACCCCCGCGCCGCTTGATTCAACGATCGCACCGGCGCCGTTCGGTCACCTTTGTCCATCTTGCACCATGCTTGAGTCCACGACTTCACCCGGCATCGTCGATCGTTTTGAACCTCGGCTCTCAAGCCTAGTCGATCATCCTCGCCGTTGACCGTCGTTGACCACCAAGCAACTCGCACAACAATAGACAAGCAAATCGAATTGGGAACAAGTTCTTCACAACTTGACCCACGTTAGTCAAAACATGCATCATGCAACACATATGCCATGAAATCCACGAACTTGACCTAACAGCAACCATCGCCGCCACACGGCGACGACTTAAGTGAAAACCGGTCGACCGCCACCTTGGCTTTGGTCGATCGCTATCGCCACCGATCACAATGCCAGCGAAGGCGGTCCGGCCGCCACAAAGGACTTAGCGAAATTTCAACGCTGAAATCCGCAACCTCTCGGAAATTTAAAGCGAATAGAACTTTTGACTGAAGCTCCAAAAATTATGGGACCAAGTGCGATGAGAATCTCTCACTTGCCTACACCTCTATTTTTGACCCGACCTCAAACTCAAAGTCACTCAACTTGCGGTCCGGCCCGCTCAGCGAGACGCCGTCGGCCGCTACCAAATCGGTCGAGACCGACCTGGCGGTCGGACCGCCAAAGAACACGAGGCATGGCGGTCCGACCGCCACTGGCGGTCGACCACCGAGACTCGACAGCGAACTTTGCCGAAAACTTCGTGTTTCGCAAACCTTCAACGTCATTGCCAATTGACACATCATCCTAAGATCATGAGCATATCCCCATGATATCCACAGAGGGCAAGGGGTAGGAGGATGGAGGCGGCGCACTCGAGGCCCGACCTTACCTTCACAGGAGGCGGCCGGTAGTCGTCTTCTGGCGGCGGCGTAGTACGGCTTGGGCGGCCTCTAGGGTTTCCGGGTCGGCGCACTCTGGGTCCGGCGGCGGAGCACTGATTCAATCACATATTCAATCTCAGATCTAAAAGCATATGCAATCACAGAAGCACAGATAAAGGGAGGAGTAGGGAGGGCAAGGGTAGGAGGATGGAGGCGCGCGCTGGAGGTTCGACCTTACCTTCACAGGAGGCGGCCGGTAGTCGTCTTCTCGCGGCGGCGCACTCCGGGTCGGGCGGTCTCTAGGGTTTCCGGGTCGACGGCTGTCGTTTTCTCGCGGCGGCGCACTTCAGGTCCGGCGGTGGAGCACTCCGGGTGTGGCGGCGGCGCAGTCGAGGTCCGGCGGGGGTGCGCTCGGGGGACGAAGGCGACGCTCTGGTGGACGACGGAGAAATTGCCTCGGTCGCCAGAGCAGAAGTCGGGGGATTTCGCGAAGGGTGATCGGCTCGGGTGGCCTCGCGCGATGGGGGTGGGAGGGGGTTAAGTGGATGGCATTTTGCGGGTAAATAGATTCAACTTCAAAGGGTATTTTATTTCTATCAAGTTGGCTTCTCATGAGAATCTACGGAAAGGCTGCTTCTCGTCGCTAGTTCATTTTTGAGACAGCTCCTCGCGAGAATCAGAATCGAGTGGTTTTGAGAAGCTAGGTGTTTGGTATAGCTCCTCAAGATTTTATCGAGAAGCTGGGAGTAGGAGCTGTACCAAACAGGGCCTAAGGCCTGGGGTGACATTTTCTCACTTTGCAAAGCTTGATTGAGAAGAAACTCCAACTAAGGTCGATGGCACTTAGCCAAGAATGGGAAAATTGCATCCATTGTAAAAAGGCAAAGGCAAGGCGTCCACGGCTATATTGGTGAGTAGAGCATTTTGGAATGATGTTTCTCTTTGCTTGAGGGTATTTGAGCCATTAGTAAAGGTTCTTCGAATAGTTGATGGGGTTGTCAAGCTTTTTATGGCCTTTCTTTATGGAGAAATTCGAAAGGCAAAGAAAGAAATCATGGAAGCCATGAATAATATAGAGAACAACTACAACCCCATCATAGATATTATTGACAAGAAGATGAAGGATAGGCTTGATTCTCTATTGCACTTGACGGCATACTTCTTGAATCCATATTATAGTTATTGTGATGGCTCCAATTTTCTGGATGATGTTGCTATGGATGCTTATGACTTTACTCTTCCTAGCGCTTAGCTGAATATTGATTAATATATATAAGTGCTTATGAATTTACTCTTCCTAGCGACAGGGCATCAACATCCGTTTAAGTACAGTACAAATGAATGAACTCTCCGAAATTCAAGGACGGCTCACCACCTTCTTAGTGACGGAGGTCATTGATCCAAAAGGAGAGCTTCACGCGGCTGAGACTAAATAAAATTTTGTGACAAACAAGGTTTTCTTACTGTATCTGTAAACATGCTGTGAAAACATTATGACAATTCATCTATAATCAATATGTAAATTTGTTTATCTATGATATATATGTGTATCTGTGATCAATATATGTGTATTTGTGATATATCTATGTATTTATGTATTTGCTTGTATCTGTTATTTGCATATTGTTTTCAGATAGCATGACTAGTATTTCCTAAGGCTAGCCGAAAAATAGAAAAATTTCTATATATAGAGCGAACTATCACATACGATTTTGTGGTATAAACCGTCTATGAACGCCTACTATCACAGACGGTTCTATGCACCAACCGTCTGTGATATGTAGCCCATCATAGACGGTTGGTAAACACAATCATCTGTGATGGCCGACATATCACAGATGGTTCCATGGTCGAAGCCGCCTGTGATAGTTGACGTTCATAGACGGTTATTTATACGAACCGTCTGTGTTGTGATTTTTCACAGACGGCTCAAAAATCGTCTCTGATAATCGTCTGTTATCACAGACACAATAAATTTGACGGTTCAGAAACCATCTGTGATGAGGGTTTAGAACTATCTGTGATGACCCTCTGTGTGGTAGTGCAACATCCTTCCCATATATGGCATTGGAGGCATTGGCAAGGCAACCTTGGCAAAAGGTTTTCAATGATACCCAATTCAAAGACTACTATCGGGTGTGGGTTTATGTGTTCGAGACGATAGACTCGAATAAAATCGGCAACTCTATAGTTTCACAAGTATTAGAAGAGCAGAGCCAGATGACTGAAAAGGAGATGATACACAAACGCCTTGGGAAGGTACTTGCTGGAAAGAAGATTCTTATTGTTTTAGATGACATGTGGGAGAAGGATTCATCTAAATTAGATGAGCTGAAGTCTATGCTAAAGGTTGGAGAGGGAGGCGAGAATGGCGAGCTGCGGTGAAGATGGCGTGATCGGTGGCTGATATAGTGATGAGAATCACATGGGACGAGTGGCGAGAATTTGGTGGGCGCGGTGAGAAAACTGGTGCTTCTCTGTTCTTCGCCCGCACAGTCAAAAGGCGTTGTTAGGGGGTGGTTGGCCACTATGGCGTCATGAGGGTGACGGCGAGGCGCAGGCGACGGCCATGCTGGTCGCGGAAAAACTAGGGGCGACAATTGAAACCCGAGAGAGGCAGAGGTAGTGTGGCGCGCTGGCGAGCAAAGGCGGACACGGTCGCGGTGAGGTGGACGAAGGGTCCTAGCAGGGGGTCCAGGGCGTCAGCGAGAGAGGGAGGCGGAGAGCAAGGCGGGTGAGTCTTTGTCGAGGCGGCGTTGGGCGGGCGAGGAGATGGCGTGTGAGCTTTTGGCCCAAGGAGTAGGTGGGCAAAAGAAAAGAGTTTGGAATTTTGATAAAAGCTAAAAGGTTTGAGGAATTTTAAATATAGTAAATGAACTTTAAAAATTATGAAAAGTTTTGGGGAGGCTCCTAACTTCTTCTAGTTTTTAATAAAATTATCCCCACTATTTTCTGAGCTTTCAATTTTTCTTCAAAATTGTTTTGTTGCTGCAGCTTTTAAGAGAAGCTTTTAGATAATTACGAAAAGCAAGAAAAGTTTAAAATCAATGCAAAAATGTTTTCAAGCACTTTCAAACAGGAAACTCAATTTAGGGCTGTTAGCACTGGTCAAAAGGTAGGAAACGCAGGAAAATGCAAGAAAAATAGTCAAAGTGGCATTTTGCTAATCTAAATGTGTTTGTGCGAAACTGCGAAAGCCTGGACAAGTTCAAAGCCAACTTTGCTCAGCATCCATAGTACCTTTGGAAGATTTTAGTATTTCTATATTTCTTACACCACCATCGAAGAAGCATACATCCCATTGACAATTCAACACGCAATTGGCTTTTTTTTCCGGCCACAGTGGGCACCACCAGCTTTGGCTGATACCTTGCTTTTTCTGCTCGCAAACACGCAATTGGCTTTTTCCCGGCACACAAACAAAGATCCGCGGCCGCAATAGGAACGTCCATCTATCCTGCTCACACCATCTCCGAGAGCATACACCATCGTACCACCATACCACGACCAATTTGTAGTCGTAAGATTTTCTATGATCATCTAATAGTCGTACGGCTCTCTATAGATTTCTTGACCAAGTATATTTCTGGTCAAATGAAACACCAATCGAAGAGTTTTTCCTTCGACCATTATTCCACGACCATGGTCGTAAGGTCATCTACGATTCCTCTCCCCAAGGAAGTTATTTTCATTTGAAGTTGGGGGGCTAGATGACGAGGATCTAATAATCCTTATTTAATTGTTTATCTGTAATTCTTATTATAGATAAATATACAATCATATGGTTCTTTAGTATACCCCTTATGTATATAAGGGAGAAGATGACCAGGTGGTCGTAAGTACTTCTACAACCACCCCCATAGTCGTATGTCTTTCTAAGACTACTTCATGATCGTAAGTTTTTCTACGATCATCTCCTGGTCGTAAGTTCTTCTATAACCAGTACCCAGTCGTAAGTTCTTCTACGACTATCTCATGGTCGTAAGCTCTCCTACGACCAGGTCAACCACGATCGCCCTATAATCAGTGGAGCCTGCAGATATGTTGGCCCAATTGATTAGGAAATCTAGATCGTGGATTTACGCTGTTATTCTCTAGGATAATTGCACGTAATGAGCCACTATCTCTGACGAGTAACTGCCAGACAGCGTAGAGGGGTTACTACTCCGGTGATTACTACCATCAATGCGCCTGTTATATGAAATGATGAGGCACTCCTTGACCTGGAGAAACGGCTATCTCTTCGCTACTATAAGACGGCTACAGTCAGAGAACTAGAGGACGGTCGATTGGAAACACACAACCGGCGATAGATAATCAGGAGCATAAGCCTTTGTCTTGTCCCCTGATTATAACCACCATACTGAATACATACACACAGGAGTATGGTTATTATTCACTCCGGAGAAGGCCTGAACCTTTATAAAAATCTCCGTATCAATCTTTCTGTGTGATTTGAGTCTTGGAGACCCCTCCCCCCTCCGCGAATTAAACAATCTTTATGTAAGATCGGTTCTAAAACACTAACAACTTTCAAACAGGAAACTAAATTTAGGACTGTTACACGAACTGTGGGAAAATGTTGTTTCTATCCCTGCAGGCCTGGGTTCGAACTAGGCCCCTGCAAACTTGTGAAAGATGCTCTATACTAGTTCATTTTTGTATGACGATTTGATGCAAGGGATATGCACTTGAGTGCAGTGAATGTTAAATTTGCATGCTTTGTTTAAGTCGTATGTGCACTTTTGTGCTTGTCTGTTAACACTCTTCTTACTCTCACATCATTATGCTAAAAAAAAACTGAACATTTTTTTTTCCTGAAGTCATCTCACACCAAAATTTCACATAATTAATTCCGTTCAAGTCATGAAACTAATAGCCATTACAAACTAGCCAGCAACATCTTACAGATTTTAGGAAAGGAGGGCAAAAGGTAGGAAAAGCAGGAAAATGCAAGAAAAATAGTCAAAGTTGCATGTTGCTAATCTAAATGTGTTTGTGCGAATCTAAAGCCTGGACAAGTTCAAAGCCAACTTTGCTCACATCGTTCCAACTCAGCATCCATAGTACCTTTGGAAGATTTTAGTATTTCTATATTTCTTACACCACCATCGAAGAAGCTTACATCCCATTGACAATTCCGCTGCAGCTGTCGGTGGGCACCACCAGCTTTGGTTGATACCTTGATTTTTCCGTTCGCACACACGCAATTGGCTTTTTCCCGGCACACAAACAAAGATCCGCGGCCGCAATAGGAACGTCCATCTATCCTGCTCACCCCACCTCCGAGAGCATACAGCCCATTGAGCATCCCACACAGTGGGAGTTCGAGGCCAACTCAGAGAGACCGGCGCAAGGACGAGCAGCCATGGCGGAAGTCGGGGGGATGCTTGCCTCCGGCGTCCTCCAGATGGTGGCCGGACAGATTGGTTCCGCCATCGGAGATCAGATCACGCTGCAGTGGAACTTCAACGACGACCTGGAGGGGATGAAGATGACGCTGGAGTCTGTGCAGGAAGTGCTCAAGGACGCCGAGAGGCAGTCCACCACCAACGGAGAGGTGCGGCTATGGCTGAAGCGGCTCAAGAACTCCATGTATGACATCTCCGACATGATTGACGAATATGAAGCCAACGCTAAACCGCCTGCACGGAAGGTATGTATGCAGCGTGCACTTCACAAAATCCGTGAAACTGGATTTGATTTGTTTTTTGGGAAACGAAAAAAAAAAAACTGGATTTGAATGTAACGTGCTGGTAGAACAGCGTACTTATCTTATTTCTGTTTGGGGCTAAGAGGGATAGGTGTTAACGTGTCATTCCACAAGTTTTAGATTGTGAAAAAAGTACAGAATTTTCCAACCTACTGACAATTCAAATGAAATCTCTTGCAGTTGGCAGCTAGGATCCCCCGTCTCACAATTGTTCCCAAGATTAGCATGGCTAATAAGATGAAGAAGTTGAGAGCGGAACTGGAGAAAATCACAAAACAACACATGGATTTCAGTTTCACCACAGGCAGTAGCTCTAATGTGCAGCAAGTTACTGATACACGGGAAACATCATCGAATGTGGAAGAAGCACGTATCATAGGGAGGACTGAAGACAAGCAGAAAATAATGGCTTCTTTATCTGGGAGCATCACTCAAGAGATCACCATCCTTCCCATATATGGCATTGGAGGCATTGGCAAGACAACCTTGGCAAAATTGGTTTTCAATGATACCCAGTTCAAAGACTACTCTCGGGTGTGGGTTTATGTGTCCCAGACGTTTGACTCTAATAACATCGGCAACTCTATAGTTTCACAAGTATCAGAAGAGCAGAGCCAGATGACTGAAAAGGAGATGATACACAAACGTCTTGGGAAGGTACTTGCTGGAAATAAGATTCTTATTGTTTTAGATGACCTCTGGGAGAAGGATCCATCTAAATTAGATGAACTAAAGTCTATGCTAAAGGTTGGAGAGGGTGGCGAGGTGGTTGTCATAATAACCACGCGTGATGAAGGGATTGCAAAGAAAATTTGCACCGTTGAGCCATACAAGATAGAGCCCTTGACAAATGACATGTGCTGGACTATCATAAAACATAAAAGTGCCTTTGATGCTAGACCTGACAAAGAGCAGTTGGAGCTTATAGGAAGGGACATTGCAAAGAAGTGTGGAGGTGTGGCATTAGCTGCTCAATCCATTGGGTATACATTGCAGCCTATGACATCTGATCAATGGGAGTCGGTGAAAAACAGTAATATCTGGAATGTACTTGCTACAGAAGATGAATCTTCACCTCATCACGTACCTGCATCCTTGAAGCTAAGCTACAGTAGTATGCCTCCATACTTGAAGTTATGCTTTGCCTATTGTGCAATCTTTCCAAAAGGACACAAAATAGATAAAGATGATCTAATTCACCAATGGATTTCTCTTGGTTTTATCGAGACAGTTAGCATACTCTCCACTAGGCAGCTTGGTGAGAATTATGTTAGTCATCTTTTGGGGATGTCCTTCCTTCAACATTCAAAGTCACCATTGGTGAGTTAGTTCATACCTCTAAAATTGAGCAGTTTTATTATCTTGAACATATTGTGGTGCAACTCACATGCTGCATATTTTCATATTGATGCTAAGATCGAAAACAAGCATTATATTGTATTAAAGTATCCGCATAACATAAAGTTGTGAGTTGCAACATACTACCTTTGTTTTCAAATAACTGATGTTTCAGAAATTGATACATCCCCCTAATACATGTTTGGCTATTATTTTTTACTATAGTATGTTAGTACAACAAAAATAAATAATAATCCCTCTGTCCAAAAATGTAGTTTTTTTTTAAAAAAAAATAACATATTTGGTCAAAAATAGTTGGTGAGGATTTTTTTTACTATAGGAGTGTAAGTCAAGTTGTTATCAAGAATGAAGTGGAGCAATCTCTCTAGAAAATACTTAATAATACCGATAAAACAACCACAACAAAAGGGAAAAGGAGTTGGCAAAGCCAATAAAAAATTCGTGAACCGCAACCTCAAAAAGAGTACTAGAAATTGTTGTTCTTTCGCAACACCCTCTAACTTTTGGTCCTTTGATTTGTAACCTTGACATAAGTCTAGTGCTCAAAAGTGCAAAGAATAGTTGTTGAAACTAGGATGTTGAAAGATTATTCAGCCAACATAACCATGAGCGGCCACATAATGCAAGTATCTTTACCTTTGCATGGATGATCCTATAAACTCGGGCCCAATTAGGAAATGGCCAATATTGTGCATGTAAACTAGTGGTTGGATTAGCCCCACATCGAGAGTTTATAGTGGGAAGTACTAGCATATAATGGCTGATGGACCCATTGTAGTAACTATAGGTTAAACCTTTCGAGGGAAGCAAGGACTACATGTACATAGCTGTGTCTAGCGTGGGGATTGAACTTTAGTGAGTTTTGGGTGCCAAGTTGTTACAGATGGTATCAACTCATCAGTCTGTGTTGGGGAAGTGGACCTGTTTGTTGCTACCCATCGCAAGTTAAATATACTTCTTGGCATCTAAAGTGTATGCAACGCGTTGCCAAGGGCATTATCCCTTTAAAAGGGTGAGTCTAAGACCCTGATCCAATTTGGAAATGGCCTAGGTGAGTGTATACCCCGACTCAATTTGGAAGTGATCCATGTGAACCATGTACTGTAGTATTTGTGTGATCCCAAGTGGAGGGTTTAGATCGAGGAGTTCATCTATCTTGAGGGCGTCTGTGAGTTGCGTTACTCAAGGACGCCCCCTCCCAGGCATGTAAGGTTGTGTGATAAAAAAGCGTTCTGAAAAAAAAGCATTCCGAAAAATTGCTCTACGTTTAATACACAACTTCTCTAAGATCATAATCAAATTAATGTCGCTACGGCTCTCCCCCGTGATTGGCAAATTGGTGTCGCCAGTGCAATCGACCTTCATTACAAAGCGTTGTATCAATGAGAATTTCAAGCTGGTTCGTAACACCACGGTGATGCTGCATCGAAAGAAAACTCCCGCCGTCCTCCTCAAGATTGATATTACGAAGGCCTTCGATACTTTATCCTGGGAGTTCCTATTGAGTGTTCTGGTACAACTTGGCTTCGGCAGCAGATGGCGCGGTTGGTTCGCCGCCATCCTTCGTACGACAACCACGTCGATCCTGCTCAACGGCGGCGTGGTCCGCCGATCGTTCTTGCGCGGGAGTGCGGCGGGGACCCGCTCTCCGCGCCACTGTTCATCATGGCTATGGATGTCCTGCGAGCTACGGCGAGATGGGCCACGTGTCGGGGTGGCTAAGCCCCTCGGCCGCTGGTAGCGAGCGCGCATCTCCATCTACGCGGACGATGCTGTGCTCTTCTTTAGCCCTTCATCCCAACGTTGTGAGGTGGTGAGGGGGTTGTTGTTCATCTTCGGCAGGGCATTTGGTCTCACCTCCAAACTGGCCAAGAGCTCCACACGACCATTCGCTGCGATGATGAGACCGAGATAGCGGTCGCGGCCGCGTTGCAGTGTCGACGGCTTCGCTTCCCGATCACGTACCTTGGACTCCCACTCTCAATTCACTCTCTCAGGAAGAGCGACATTTAGCCGCTCGTCGTTAGTTCTCAAAAAAGTTAGCCGGGTGGAAACCTAAACTCCTAACTCCGGGCGGGCGCGTCGTACTCACCAGATTTGTCTTGATGGCGCTGTCGGTTCACTTCATGACGATCTTCAGGCTTCCTCAGTGGGTGATCAAGTTAATAAACCGTAAGTGTCGTGCTTTCGTTTGGAAGGGGTCTGACTGCATCAGCAGCGGTCATTGTTTGCTTGCCTAGTCGAAAATCTACAAACCGCTCCGATGTGAGGGGCTGGGTATCCACGATTTGGCGTCGTTCAGTGTTGTGCTCCGCCTTCACTGGCACTGGAACAGCTGGGATCCCGAGCCAAAGCCATGGCACGGCGTGACGACTGGCGAAGACGCGGACATCCTGCCCATGTTCAGGGCAACCACAACTATTTGGCTGGGTGATGGCTCGCGCGTGCGCTTCTGGCATGATCACTGGATCGAAGGTGGGAGCTCGGTTGCCGATGTCGTGCCAGCTCTGTTCTCCTTTGTTAGAAAAAAGAACAAGTCTGTTGCGGAGGCTTTCGCCAACAATTCCTGGACTAAGGACCTGAGGGGGGCCTGTCGCTGCTGGCATTGGCGCAGTACTTAAAGATGTGGGACATTGTCGCCGGCACTCCGCTCCACGCCGGCAGGAACGATGAAATTACCTGGAGGCACTCGGTCGACGGCAAGTACTCGGCTTGTTCTTCCTATTAGCTCTTCTTCGTCGCTTCAACAACCTTCGCTTGCCACTAGTGCATCTGTAAATCTAAAGCGCCGTCGCGATGCAAGTTTTTTATGTGGTTGGTCATTCATGACAAGTGCCTCACCAATGATAATCTCCAACGGTGCGGTTGGCCCAATCTCGGTGTTGTTCTCTTTGCAATCACCACGCGCGAGTTGCAAGCACTGCTCGTCGATCGTCCCTTCTCGACCGAAGTGCAGGCAAGATTCGGGACATGGAGCGGCATCCGCTTCCGATCCTCATTGCGATGTCTAGCTCCCAAGATTGGTGGCTTACCACGAGGAATTTAATCTCGAAACCACTCCGACGGGATTTTGACACGGTGACCATCCTTGTTCACTGGTGTATCTGGAAAGAGCGTAATGCCAGAATCTTTGAGGGACGTTGCCGGCCGACAACCGATGTGCTCTGGAGTATCAAGGAGGAAATCTTCTCGTGAAAGGCTGCCGGATGTGTTTCAGTTTTTTAGTCCCCTGTGTGTAACATGTCGGTGCTACCTTAGCACGGCCGTTTGAGGCTGCAAGGTTTTTTTTTCGTTTCAGAGAGATTTCTCTCTCTTCTTGTTTCCGTGAACATGTTCTCCCATTCTTAATATATTTGGCCCGGGAATCTTCCAACTCGCCCGTCGAAAATTTTTTTTGCTCTACTGAAAAAACGATTCTAACATTAAAAAAATTGAGAAAAAAAAGAGAAAACAAAAAACAATTGAGAAAAACTGTTTCGAAAAAATCATTTAAAAAAAACAATTGAAAAAAACTCGATTAAAAAAATACTGGTCATCATCGATGATGGATCTGGCAGCGCGCGGCGAAGCAGGGTCGTAGCCCAACCGTGAGTTGAGGCAGCGACGACAAATAGTGGTGGCAGAGTCGATCGAGTCGCGACGGATTGGGGGGGGCACGTCGTGTTCGGCGGTGAAGGAGAAGGTGAAAAGGAGCACCAGGCCATCCAAATCCAGTGACTCCCCTCCTCCATCAAACGCAAGGAGTGGTGCTGGCAGTGTCGATCGAATCGCATCGGCGGGGAAGGGGGAAAGGGGGGCCGCCTCTGCTTCACTTGAGCGGTTGTACAGCAACTAGAGGTGGCAGTGGACAGCGAAGAGGGGAAGGAAAGGAGCTGCGGCGCGGCGACGGTGAGCAGATGCGTGCATCGGTAGGAAGAAGGTGAAGAGGGAGAGAGTGGGGTGTGTGAAGTGGCAAGAGAAATGTGGAAGCGAACTCACGGACACTCGTAACATCCAAAAAATTCCGAGCATTTGAAATTGTCTAAAAATATGGGATTTTTAAAACTTTTTGTTTCGCTTCATCGATATTTGAATTTTTTACTTGTTAATTGAAACCTCAACCACAAAAACAGAAAATTGAATTAAAACAGAGTTTAAAAGGAAAAAAGGAAAGGAAAATAAATGAAACCTCAAAGTGCGGTCTAGGCCAAACAACCCAATTGACCCAACTTCTCCTTTTCTTTTTCATTTTCTTTCTTTTCTTTTCTTTTCTCCTTTTCTTTCATCTTTCTTTTACTTTTCTTTTCTTTCCTCCTTTTCCTCCGCCCACGCCCGGCCTCCCTCCTCCTCGCCTCTTCCGGTGCCATGCCGCCGCTGGTATCACGCGCCTCGCCGCTTGCACTAGCACCACACCGACCGTCGACCGCGCGCATGCCCCCGTCGCCTTAACCCGTGCCCACGACGCGCCGACGTCGCCACACCGCCTCCATCACTGTCGCGCCACTCGATCGTGTCGCCGCCACGCCGCGCCGCCGCTCCCATCGCCGCCACTGGTGCAATGCCACTGCCCACGCCATCATCGTCCTCGCCTTGCCCCATTTAAGCCGCGCTCGGCTTCACATCCTCTGGTCCCACCCATTCCTGTCTCGTCTCTGTTCGGGTGTCGCCATCCCCACGCAACGCTGCCGCTCCGGTGAAGCCCAGCCCGCGCCAACACACCCCAAGCATCGCCTCAGCTTCCCCTCCCGATGCTCACCTCCCCCTCCCGTCTCCGCAGTCGAAGCGCCGGGAGCACATCATCTTCCTCCCCTCTGGTGCCCACCGCCCAACAAAGCCGCTACCCTCCATCGCCGTTCTGGCCGACACAGTGAGCCATTCCCAAATCTACTCGTGTCACTTCATGTTCCCGGCCACGCCGTGCAAAACCCCTAACCCAATTTGAGGAATCCACCACCGGGCCTCGCCACGCCGCCATCTTCCTCGGATCCAGCCGAATCCCGCCACCGCCGCCATTCTTGCTCTGGTGAGCCATCTTACGATTCCTCGCCCCCGAAGCCTCCCCGAACCTCCTTCTTCCTTTCCCCACCACCTGCTTCGGCTCCTCCTCTCCCCAGCACTGCCACCACGACGCAACAGTCACGCCGCCCATGGGGCACGTCGTCGGCCCACCTCGGTCCACCCCCGTCGCCACCGTCGGCACTGGTGAGTTCCCCTCACTCCCCCCCGCTCGTGTGTGCCGCCTTTTTTCCTTCTTCCCCTTCGACACCACCGCCCCATGCCCTCTCCATGCTCGATTGCCTCGGTGCTGCCCGAGCGACGCCACCGCCTACTTTGGCCTCCTCTCCCCTCTAGCAACCCATTTTTGGGGTCACCGCCAGCTCTCCGCCGCCCCCTAACTGCCGGCGAAGTGCGCTCGAGCCGTCCCTGACCTCCTCTGCTTCTCCCCTGCTCTGTCCCCTCTTAGTCTCTTTCTCTCTCTGTTGATGCATGACAAGTGGGCCCATTTGATTAGAAGGTTAATTAGTTGGGGATTATGTAAGTAACAATTTGCACTCTAGTTAAGTGATTAGTGCTTAATTTAGACAATTGGAGATTGAGTTGGAAATGGCATTGTAGTTAAGCTAACCAAGGTAATACATGCAGATGATTAGGAATTGTCAGATAACAGTGAGCAATAAGCTATTATCAACTAAAATGCAAAGACAAAGTTACTTAAGAATTATACTAATATAATTCATTTAGGCCATTACTAAAATAACAATGTGTCATGATTAACTAGTCAATGAATCATTATATAAATATGTTAATAAATAACACGCCATGGTTAATGATCAGTAGACTATACCATTAGGGCCTAGGTTAAAATTGTTAACCTTGTCACTGTTTCAACAAGCGATGGGTCACGCCATGGTTAATGATCAGTAGATTATACCCATTAGGACCTAGGTTAAAATCGTTAACCTTGTCACTGTTTCAACAAGCGATAGGTCAAACCTTAAACGAGAGATCACGTAGTAAGTAAACTAACTAAAAGATAAAACTAAGTGATCAACTCAGGTAGTTAGAACCTAAGATGATATAGTCATGTTTAGGCATATACATACACACCTGATCCAATGATCAGTAGGCCCTAGGCCATTGTTATACAATGATAAATGATAATAATGACAATACGTCAACGGCATCTACACCCACTAGTAGAGTAGTAATAAAGTAATACATCATAACAACATACACTTACAAGTAGGCTCTTACCAAATTGTCAAATAGGTTAAGTGATCACTTTAGTTGACATCTAACTAGGATTGTGACATGTCACTAACGCATAGGCCATATACAATAAGTAGTAATATTAAACGTTTAGTTAAACAATTCACTAGTGATTAAGTTAGGTGTAATCGTTATACTAGATAATCGTGAAGGTTAGCGTTAGTTACGATCTAGCTTCATGCTAGTGATAGTAATCAAGATGATAAGATTGATCGCTAAACAAAGAATAGTAGGGAATAGCCCATAGGCCTTGTATAGTAGCTATCTACTTAACTAGAAGTAGTTGTTAGCAGATGTCATGGCTAAGGATCAACTTAGTATGATAGGTTTACTCTAGTATATGCCAAGCCACGTAGATAGTAAGACTAAGTATAGATCACCTCAAAGATGAAATCCAAAACCGTAAGACACCACTAAGGGTGTAAGACCAGCGTCTAGCCAATGCTTGGAAGTTCCAGCTAAGCCTCATGGAACTTCCTTGATAAATATCAAATCATACAAAGAAATCATTAAGTAAACTATACCCCATGTGTCAGTAAGACTTATGTCTACCCTATGCAAACCCTTGAACTTATGCATAGGTCTTACCTGATTTTCATGGAACTTCCTCGATAAATAGGAAGTAATAACAAAAGAACTCATTAGATCAGCTAGGCGCGGCATGTGAATAGTGATGAGATGTTCCCAAGTGGGTGATAGTAATCCAACCACCAAACAACATCATATAACCTCCGGCTATCATCTATCGTTATCTGTTCCCAGTAGAAGGACAATTCATAACTCGAAGGAGGGTAAGAGAGTTCGACCTAACTGGGTGATATCTCCCATCTAGGTAACTGATACAGAATATTCCTATGAATATTCTCTCCCTCCCGTTGGAGTCCTAACTCCTTGCCCCAGCGGACTTCCCGAGAGCCCGATCCCTCTCGCCTTCACTTCGAATCAAACGGTTACCTCACCCTAAGTCTGGCTATCAACCCAAAACCCTACCACTAGACCAAACAAGTAGAGTTTGGATTTATCTACTTTGGTCTGAAGTATTCCTTAATCAACTTCCTTGGATATACTTCGTCTAAAGTATTTCCTTCATCAACTCCACTAAGTATGATTAGTTTCATCTGGAGTACTTCCGTCTTTCAAGATACCCTTAGGTATATTTAGTTTCGTTTGAAGTAGTTACTGCTTCAAACACTCTTGGGTTGATTGACTTTCATTTTAAGTGTTTCCTTGGTTTACTTGCCTTTGGATTTATTGGATTTCATTTTGTTGCTTTGAGACGTTCTCGCGTTCGATCGTAATACGCGTAATTAGAAGTTCAAAGCCCGGGAGGAGCAGTAGTCCGAGCAGGAGCAAGACTAGATTATCAAAACATTGAGCAAGACGATTATCAGAACATTAAGCAAGGCGAGTCAGCACTCTGATCATGTTGCACCTACTTTTGAGATGCAATTATATTGTTTTAAATTATGAAATTGTATTGCTATGATTCATACAAATATGTTGACTTAGCTCATAGCTAATACATGAATGTTAATTGTGTATAACCTTTCCATCCTTGAACTTAGACACTATCATTTGTCACCCTAAAACTAATGGTATACATACTAGCTACTAAATTCGTATCTAAGTGTCATGCTTAGCCTTGCTTGGATACATTGACATGCGGGCAATTATTTGCCCTAACATCATTCAAAACTTGAAATTGGATTTGGGCAGTCGAGGTTGGAGCTTGGCTGGTATGTTGAATTAGAAAGGTTTTTCAAAACAATGGAAGATCCAAAACAGATTTCGACTTGGACGACTAGAAAGCATGGCAGATGCTAGTAAAGAGCACGACAGAGTAGGTATAGGGAAGTACCGCCCAAGTCAATTAAGGACCCGGATTTTGTGATGACCTCTCGTGTAAAAATAGTGCAACCATAAGTCTATAATGGGTACGACCTGGCTAAATAATTTGTTCGTCTCAGCGTGGTTTCGCCATTGGTGGGTATGGTGTGGTGTGGATTAAGGTAAGGGAGCCACTGAACTACACGGTGCAAGTGGGAGACCTCCCGGGGGTGCGACCAAAGGAGGTGACACCTAGCTGGTGGGGTTGCGTTGAGGTGGGGCATTGTAAAGGCCTTGTGATAATCATCTTAGTCGCACACCTATGGAAGTGTGTCAGACGGATATTATAAGTTGATTATCTCTTTGTGGGTAAAGTGCGCGAACTCTGCAGAGTGTAAAAAACTATCTAGATAGTCATGCCCACAGTCACGGTCTGGAAGTAGTTTTCATTTTTATAAGATAATTTGTGGGAGGGGATAAAAAGATGGGTTGAAACCCAGAGATTTAAGATGGCCTAGTTGGGAACAAGCGAGAAGTACGGGATATGACCCGAGAAAGAATATGAGCATTGGGTGGATGGAGCCACTCAATGATATAGGAGGTTGGAGCCTCTACTAGTATTTTACAACAAAACTCAACTTTGTTAAAACCTGTGTTAGTTAAAAATACTAGGTTTCAGGATTTGCTACTACATAATCTATTTCAATAAATGGCTTTATGCAAACAAAACAACCACAAGCCATTCTTTTGATCAGCCTTGCATATTATATAACTGCATTATGTGTAGAGTCGTTCAAAGCTGGCGAGGCTTGAAAGCCGGTCTCAAACAACAAGCTGGTCAAACTGCCCTACCTAAATTTGAAATTCCGATTTAAATATATTATTTTAATCATTTTTTGAAATAAAAAAGTAAATTTTAATTCGTTTCCAGAATAAAAAATATATATTTCCAATTTTTTAATTGCTTTTTAGGCTTAAGCTTTGGGCCAAAATTCAGATCCAAGCCCGGCCGACGGTGTCGAGCTCAGTGTCGTTATGTGGCCGGGTCGCCCGTGAACATGTCTAATTATGTGTGTTGGCTCACGAGTACGGTTGTTTACTCATACTCGCTCAATATCATTATTTAGAGTAAGAGAAGAAAGCTACGTGGACACTTATGAGCATTCGTCAAGACTGGAGATCAAGAAGAGTTCCACGTGTTGTATTTCAATTCCGCTTCTAATTTCTTAAAGGTATTTGGTCTGGTCGACTATTCTGAAACACAAAAGCCATAAGGTATATTTACACTTTACTTATTATTATGCAATAGTTTTACATTTTTGTGATATGTATTTGATATTTAATGATGTAACTGTGAGCACTAGCTACTGATCCAGAGACTGGTGCTGTGAACACAGAATATTCCAAATTATAAATTTTGGGTCTGACGACACTTCGCCACGTGACAAAAAAAAAATCTGGACCGGACGGCCCGCATCACCTCTTGCGTGGATTAGATGGCTCGATAGTGTCCATGAGATGGGAAGTCAGGCGCCCTTAAAATAGCGATTTCGTAGATTGATTATAGATTATCATTTAATGCTCGTGGCCCAAACGTTATTACTCGAGTTAACTATTTTGTGTGAAGCGAGGATGGAAGTATTAAGAAAGTTGCTACACATGTGTAGCTATATTCCAAGTAGGTGTTGGCCTTCATTAGATTTTTTCTCTAGGCTGTTTCATAATCCACATCATCCTTGCCAAAGCAACATTCTTTGTCTCTTAGAAACCCAATTAGCCTAACTGACATGCTTTTACCTACCTTGTTAATTTTAAAATTTGGAGATCTATGTGACACTTCGGATCAGCAAGATTAAGGAACTTGGGTGTAGTTTTCACTATTTTTTTTCTTTTTTGAGCTTGCTAGTGCATTGTTGTGCCTCTTTACATATTATCACATATTTAAGGGAAAATTATATTATAATATGTCAGTAAGATCTAGTATGAAATAAAATAGAGTTAAAAAAAAACTAGCTGGCACCCTCAAAACCAAGGTTGCTAGGATCTCCATATTGTAGGATGTGATCCCATCAAACCATTGTAGTCTTGCTCGTACATACGATCACAATTATGTGGTACCATATAAAATAGTGGTCCACGGGCTATTATTAGAGTTACATTTAAGGATCATACCAAGTTCCTAGATTCGATCTTATAATCCCAATCCTACCAAAGTTCATGGGATTGCGAATTGCGATCCTAAACAGCTTGCTCACTAGTACTACACAATAGTGTGACAAACTTATTTCAATGGAAAAGGATATAATATCCAATGGTTACGAAATTTAAAATTAACTCTTCATGGAAGAGACCTGCGCAAGCAGGAGCATGGCAGAACACCGCTTTGCATAAAACTCTCATGGTTTTTGTAATTCCAATAAGAATTGTAGTTAGAGCCCAGTGGATTGAGGGCCAGATGTTTGCTCTTTCTTCTTACAATGTGTAGCATTTATTCTTTTTCCCAAAAGTTAAAACATGCCATCAGTTTGCATTATAAAACGATTAGAATTCAGAAACCTGACACTACTAGGTGCTTTTGCTGCAGACTGAAGCTGTTACATTGTTCACCATGCATGACCTGGTGCATGACCTGCAAGGTCGGTCATGGCGATGAAGTTCTGGATGCTAGCAAAAGGACAATATTGGGGAACTGCTGCCGCTATGCATTGCTCGCAGATTGCAGCAAGCCATTGAACTTATCTGTGACTTCTCCTGCCAAGATTAGGGCACTGTGTTTTATGCACTGTGGTGAAATTGAGTTTCGTGATGCTGCATTTTCATCAGCTAAGCACCTGCGTGTCTTGGATTTAAGTGAATGCAAAATACGGAAGTTGCCACGTTCTATTGTTCGATTGAAGCAGTTGAGGTATCTGAATGCTCCACGGATCCATCATCGATCATTTCCCAAGTGTATCACCAAGCTCTCAAAATTAAATTACCTGAACCTTCGTGGATCTGAAATCTCAACATTACCAGAGTCTATTGTTGGAATGGAAGGTCTGATCTATCTTGATTTATCATATTGTTGGAGAATAAAAAAACTCCCAAAATCATTTGTGGAGCTCAAAGATTTGGTTCATCTGGATTTATCATACTGCCGTCAGGTTGAAGAAGGTATACCGGAAGCTTTGGGTGTCCTTACCAAACTCCAATATTTGAATTTGAGGCATTGTGGAGGTCTCAGAGGGCTGCCAGAAGTCATCGTCAGTCTAACCAAACTCCAGTACTTAAATCTATCGCGGTGCATGAATTTTATTTTTGGCAACTCATCAACAGAAGAATATGACAGTTTCATTGACCGTATCAGTACCCTTTCCAATCTAGAGCATCTAGACTTGTCTAATAGTGAGCATCTTGTTAGTATACCTGAAAGTGTTTGCAAGCTCAAGAAGCTACGTACACTCGACCTCTCGGGCTGCAGACGACTTGCGAGGCTTCCAGAAAGTCTGGCTAAAATGGATAGTCTGAAGGCTCTAATTGTGAAGGACTGCTTTCAACTGAATGAGTCCATGCATTCCAGATCCAACCCTTTGCCTTGCTGCCACACTTTGTGGTGCATGCTGGTGACGGTCAATCTAGAAGCAATCTTAACCTGCTTCAGCATGCAAATCCTGATGAGCTGGAGATAAGTAGACTTGAAAACGTGAAGTCCGCACAAGAGGCACAGAGTATAAAACTGATGGAAAAACAAAGAATTAAAGAACTGGAATTCAGGTGGACTAGCGCCGCTGAGAGGTTTGTGGAGGACATGGAAGTGTTGGGAGAGCTAGTGCCACCAAGCACTTTAGATCGGTTTGAGATACAAGGTTATAATAGTGTCAGCTTTCCGACCTGGCTAATGGGTATTACTCATTATCTCCTAATATTGAATCAATTTTTATGTCTGATATGCCCAGGTGCTGCAGCCTACCACCGCTCGGCCAATTACCAAACCTACGAAGGCTAGTTCTCTGGTCTATGGACAGCGTTACGAAAATTGACGAGCGCTTCTGCGGCGGCGCGATAGCATTTCCTCGACTGGAGAGTTTTGAGCTAGCAAGTATGGAAAGCTTGAAAGAGTGGAACACGACATACTCCTATGGCGAGGATGGTGTGAGCGAATTCATGTTCCCCAACCTCAAGCGCCTGCTAATAAGTTGTTGCCCCAAGTTGAGGTTGAAACCTTGTCCTCCTAGAGCAACTAAGAGTTGGGAGATACGGTATAGTGATGAAGTAATATCATCATGGGCAGAGGATGTGTCACACACCGGTGCTTCCTCTTCCTCTGCTCTAGTAAAACAACTGGAGGTCAAATCCTGCGAGGTGCCTCTGCATCAGTGGAGGTTGCTTCACCACCTCCCTGCCGTCCATGGATTAACTATCTCCCGTTGCAGTGATCTGACCAGCTCTCCAGAGATCATCCGAGACCTCTGCTCCTCGAATCACTGACATTAGGAGACAATGGCGAGGCAGAACTGCCGAAATGGTTGGGTGAGCTCACATCTCTTCAGCAGCTGGAGATACGAGACTACTCGGAGCTAAAGGAATTGCAAGAGATCATCAGGCAACTCACTTCGCTACAACAACTACGTCTGTCCTATTGCAAAGAATGACGTCACAACCGCATTGGTTAGGAGAACTCACCTCCTCAAGAAACTTGAAATCCACAAATGCGAGGGCATCAAGTCTTTGCCGGAGAGCATACGGCAACTCACCAACCTCGAAGAACTACGAATTAGTGGCTGCCCTGAATTAAAACGGTGGTGTGAAACAAAGGAGAACAAGAAGACGCTCGTTCACATCCAAAAAAAGGTATGTGCCCATGTATGTGATAGCTCTCATTCATGGGAACTAGTTTTTTTTTTTTTTGGAATGAAATGTGAACTACAATTCTAACTAACGAAAGTATTGACTTTATCTATTTTGCAGGATATTTGGCGGTAGTAGTAAGCTAGACATTATTACTAGCTAGACATTATTACTGCACACTAGGCTGTAAAATGAAGGGCCTTGTGGCCGGTTGAGTTTCATGGGTTGAAGAGGGATCAGGAGTAAAAGAGATTTTATGCGGTGGTACGTATCTCTGACTTGTACTTGTTGAGATAAGGTGACTCGTGTCTTATTACTTTAGGACTTGGAGATATGTGCTTTATGAATTCTAGATGAATCTTAACAGGATTGGGATTTCTACTTCTCTTTAGTGGAGGATTTTTACTTCACTTTGGAGGAGAACTCCCAGCACTAATCGACATCTTTGTCCAATGCCCAGGCAATTTTCCCACATCTACACGCAAACCTCTGAGCCTTGCCTGAATAGGTGGCGACCACGGCTGTCGTAGTCCCACGACACACATACTCCAGTTGAGAACCCCATGAACATGGGTGCACCCAGGGGGAAGATGCAGAGGAAGCTCTGGAGGATGGCCTCAGGGAGGTTGGTACTCGTCGACATTTCTTTGAACACATTGAGGACTCCAGTAGAGGCGTGATTGAGGTGGAAAAATGGCCTCAGGGAGGTTGGTACTCGTCGACATTTCTTCGAACACATTGAGGACTCCAGTAGAGGCGTGATTGAGGTGGAACAATGCTTCGGGTTCTGAACAAAGGTTGCCCTCGAGTAACCTTAGGGAGGAGGATAATTTGGTAGATAGGGAAGTGGATTTGCGAAGAAGCTGAGAGAATCGAGGGGAATTTAGGGAGGAGCCGATGAATGGGACTGGGAACATTGCCAATTTCATTCAGTTTGGTTCCCTCATCTCTACAGCTTGTGGCTTATACAACCACACCATCCCCACCACTCTAGTGCATGACACTTTGGGTCCACATGTCTGCCCTTACAACAAAGCCACAGATTGAAGACTCAACCCTACTGACTTGGGGGTCCCACAGGTAAGGCACTCTAGTACATGACTCATACATCTGGTAATTAAGAGACTGAACCTATCCTTTCATATAGTACTCATAACTAGCTGTAGCTAACTGAGGAATCGTCGACCGATCGACATGCGAATCACTCGTTCCAGCTACAATTGAGATGCAATCAGAGAGGAAATCGAGAGGATCTGACGGATATCACTCATTCTATATCGTTTTTCATTTTTTTTCTTCTCATAATCGGAGTCGAATACGAACAGTGCCGGATACAAATACGAATACGGATAATCTCGGTCATGAATAAGGAGCGAATACATACCGAACTGAATACGGATTGTGTCACGAATATTTATTCGGATATTGCACAAAAACATAAACCATATATGTCGCACAAATAAAGATCAATCAACCACACTACATATCCAAAATGCAACTACATTAGTAGTTTAACAAAAAAAATTAAATACATCACATGATAACAGGGGCTTGTTAAGCAAGTAGTAACTAGCAAGTACATAATAAGAGCTAGTTAAGTAAGTAGTAACTATTAACTAGCAAGTACCAAGTCACAACTCTTAACACCTCCGATACCTAGATACATGGAAGCAAAGGAGAAAAGGTTAGAAAGGTTGGATATTGAATCATAGTTTGTGTACTTGTTCGTTTCATGTGCAGTACCATATGTTTCTATGCGCTAGTGCTATGAATTCATTTTCTCGTTAATTTTAAGCCTGATTTTTTATGAGGTTATATTCTTAGTGATGGCAGCTCAGAGCATGCAAATTGGTCCTAAGGATCGTTACTATAGAAAAAGTCATCACAGACAGTTCAAAATTATAATCACAGATGGCTTTCTGAACTGTTTGACTTCACGGGTCAGTAATGACACGAGGTCATCACAGACGGTTCTCAACAATAATCGTTTGTGATAGTCATTTATCACAGATGGTTCTTGTTCAGAACCGTCTGTGAAAAAAAAAACAATTACAGACAGTTTTTTTTAGTAAAAACAGTATGTAATAGTTTTTTCTATTGCAAAAAAAAAATTGAATTTTAGGTCAAACCAATCAATTGCTGGACAGTAGTTTTCATATGCTCTTTTGATAGTTTGCGAGAAGGTAATTAAAGATTCTCTCTCTCTCTCTCTCTCTCTCTCTCAATCAGTGGCTCACTCTCGGACGAGGTCGAGGTCGAGTAGAGGCGTCCATCTCGAACCGCACCGGTCTCCCTTGTCGACCACAGATGGGGGGTCCTCACTGAGAACGAAATCTAACAAGATGGAGGGAGTGAAATCAGAGTGAGAAGGAAATCTGGATGGGGATTTGAGGGCAAAACTTCATGCTCACCTGAGGCCAAGATGGGGATGGCCAGATCTGGCTGTACTAGTCGAGCCACAGCGCCCCGTTCACGGGAGGCACTGTGAAATAGTATGCTGCGGACGTGTGTCGGGCTCCTACGACAGACATGGAGCTCCTGCGTGTCCCTCCTCCTGTCCCTCGTCATCGGTTGCGTCTCCTCGCCGAACCGCGTCGATGACGAGGAGACATAGACGATCGCTAAACAAAACCGTCTGTGATTGTATTTAATACTGACGATTTTGATCAACCGTCTGTGATGAGACGTCTAATATTGTCCTTTTTTGGAGTAATGGCTTTTTTGGACCATGAATCAACTAGCATGATTTTTAAAAATAACTTTAAATACAATCATTAGTAGTAATTATCTTTTTATGAGGCAATTGCTTGATATAATCAAACTATTTCACAACTAATGTGCACTTTTCTGTTTGCATTTCACATAATGTTTTGCTGATGGTGTTCCTTGTCTAATCTATGTGTTCTGCAGTTATAACACTTGGGTTTCATGCCTTCTCATCGAAGCTATGGTTAGAATATTTACCAAATGTTCGGAGAGAACAATATTAAAGCTTGAAGAACATACTAGAAGGGGAGACCATGGGCAAAACTCTACTGAGCTGGTCGCAATGAGGGCTGAGGAGGAGGTCACGAGGCACGGCACGCTAGCGAGGAGGGCACGAGTGGGAGGAGGCGGAGATGATGAGGGAGGTTGCAACGGTGGTGAGGGAGGAAGGAGACTGTTAAGTGTTGACTGTTGTTGACTGATACGGAGGATTGTGGAATTTTGTATTGTAATATTACTGGATTGTTTACCAGATAGCTTCGACTAATTTTCCGGATAGCTCTGAATTCGACGGATACCTCATTTCCAAATCAGTTTTCGTATCCGGCAAAAACTATCTGGCTCTGAATCCGAAATCCGAAAAACACCCTCAGATATCTGATCTTATGCTCCGAATTTATTCAGACAGCGAACAATTAGGAACTATCTACTCCTCTTGCGCCCCTAGTTTCATCCTTGAAGATGGAGCGAACTGTGCATGCATGGGGTGCACGTCTGGCCTGTATGCTGCAAACCTATATATATATATATATATATATATATATATATATATATATATATATATATATATATATATATATATATATATATATCTGCTCTCTGTATGTATACGTACACAGCGCTGAATATATACACAGTGAGCTGAATTGATAGCAACAAGGTAGAAACGCACAATTAAACACAGATCGATCGAGGCGCCATATATACAGTGAGCTGAATTGATATCTCTAACGGAATTAATTAAGGTGATGGAGTGGCACCAGTACGTATACATGGCAGCCGCTGCGAGCAAGTACTACTACAGTTTGTTGGTGGTGGTGGCGGCGTGGCTTGGGCTGATGGTAGTGTAAAATCTCAAAACTGTCTGAATATAAAAATGGGAGTGTTTAGGAAATATTTGAGTGTTTTGTTGCTAATTAGTACTCAAAATTTGAACTCTTAGATCTAGATTCAATGCATGAGATCACTTTGCCTCCTCCTTTAATAAGATATCAGCAAGCATAACATAGATAAAAAAAAATTCAAGTACTCACAAACCCAAAAAAACACTCGAGTACTACTCCAATTTCATTTTAGTTGAAGATCCTGTTCGTAACAGTTGGGCTGTACTTCACTTTTGAATCAATACAGTGCATCTAGGCCCTTCTGGGCCCTATTTCCTTAAAAAACAATACTAGGCTAGTAGTATTTGCTCCACGTCATCAACTCATCACCGTCTGTGGTTACAGACTTGCAGTAGGTTTAACCGCACAATTAGTGGACAAAGTGGCCCCGATTTTCTGGGTCACGGAAATTCTATCAGCTCGGTCGGGGAACCCTGTACTCCACCGTTGATTCTGCAAAATATACCTACCTACGCAGAGTTGAAACAAATTGGCTAGAGAAACCTTCTTAAAGCTCACGACTAACATATCATTAATTGGTTCAAATCCTAAAAAATTATATTGAGAAATCCACAAAATTAAATAACACATCTAACTGAGAATCAACTTTTGGTCATCGGCTATAGAGGCAAGGTGCCACACCGTTCGACTATACTACGATTGGACTATATGTTATATGATTTCTTAATTATATCATGGGATGCAAAGTTATATGATGCAATACTATTTTTTTTTTCTTATCTCACGAGTCAAACGATGAAAAATAGTCTCGCAAAGAAAAGTAAAAAAATAAAATGCTTCAACTTTCAACTTCTTTTGCATGCACCTCCGATGACCTCGCCCTCTTGAAGGAGCTGGAAATGCAAAAGAACACATATAATATGCACACAGCTAGTTAGGCCATTTGGTGATCGAATGTAATTACAAGTAGAGTAATGTTCACTAGCAGCTCAGTTTAGCAGGCCAAACAAAACATGCGCACTAGCACTGGACGTGACCAGGGCATACCGGAGTGGAGAGTTGTCAAGGAGCTCGTCGAAGATGGTCCGGCGACGAAGAACCGAGGCGACGCAGAGCTTCATCGAGGAGAGGTCGTCTCGAGGCAACAAGGAGGGAAGCGAATGGTATGAGAAGCTCAATCATGGCTCTATGATGGTACAATAGCAAGCAATTGAAGAGTGGAGCATCTTACCGGAGTTGGGGACAAAAGAGACTGTTTTTGGCTGGAGATGAGAAATTCCAAATTGCGTCAGTTCCTTTGAACGAAAACCCAATTAAGTTAGAGGATAGGGTCCTTGTGCTTAGGAACAAGATGACACGAAGAGGAATGAGCAGGAACCCTGTGGCGGCGGAACGGCGTTGGGGTGACAGTGGCGTCTCGACCGTGAGCTAGAGCTCACTCTCTAACTCTCAACCACGAGGAAGAAAAATAGAAGGTGGAGCTGGGTGTCTCGGGTGACGAAAAGGAAGTAGTGGAGAAGCTCTAAGGCTTTTATAAACAATGGAGGACGGAGAACGCAAGGAGGAGGCGTCGAGGTGAGCTCGGATTCATGGCTCACCGCCATGGACGAGTTGAGGACAGGAGGGAATGGTGAGACGATGGGAATGGGTGAGTCACGGAGGATGCGGGAAACCACGGCGCGGTCTCAAGCTGAGGGTGAGCAGGTGGCCAAACTAGCAAGCTAGCACAGGCGGAGCGCCACGGCACTCTCGCGCGGGCGAGCTGGCGTGGGCTGTGTGGAGACGAAGAAATGTAGCGGGGGCCCACCAGTCAGCGGCTCAAGGTAAGAGGTTTGCGTCGATCGTTAGGTGGTCGGGTCGGACACAGTCGAGGGTCGATCGGCGAGTGGGTGGTCGAAATCGAGTGCTGGTCGAAATCAAGTGCTAGTCGAAATCGAGTGTAGTCAACTCGATTGGTTTGACTGAGTTGATTTCAAAAGGCTGAGAGGGTTGCGAATTTTAAGACAGAGTTTTAAAGCCCCAAAAATTCTAAAATTTTTTACAGAAGGCTACTGACTCTAAGATCAACCTTGCATAGTTTTTCCCAGAGTTTTTCATGCATTGCATTTCCCTCTAGAAATGATTCAAGGTTCTGATCTAAGTGTTTGCCCTAGGATTGATAGGTTTGACTGGCTATTTTAAAATAGCAAAATAATTCTAGAAATTATGAAATTTTTTAGGTGAGTCAAATGGATATTCGAGAACCTAGGAAACTTATTTCTATGGATTGTTCACAAGATTTGTTTTAAAAGTCTTCAAGTATTATGCTTCTAGTCAATTGAAGCATTAGGTTTTTGAAATCAACAAATCCTTTGAAAGAATTTCCATAAAAAACAAAAGACAACAAGATGCATCAAAAATTTTAAATTCTTCTTATTTTTATACATTTGAAATACAAACCCATATTTGGGATGTTATATGATGGGCTCGGGGGAGGAGGCACGCTGGGCTCTCGAGGAGGAGGCGGGCTTGGGGGAGGAGAAACTTAATCGTTTGAGTGGGGGGCGCAGGCAAATCTTAGAGTATGAATATAAATAGGGTTGGACATCACAGGCGGTTCTAAAGTAGAACCGTCTGTGATAAGTACACATCACATACGATTCAAATACATAACCGTCTATGATAATATACATACATAAATGCAAATTCGAACATATGACACATTCACATATTAGTAAAGAATTATATCGAATATTTTCTAAAACTATGCAAAAATCGCTAATTTTACAATCACAAGTAGTTCAACACCTGTGTAAAGAACTTGGTGTACTCATGCCTAATCCTATAGCCGTCCCACCGTACCGTCAAGCCCTAGCCAGTGCTCGTGCACCGGTGGCTGTCCTCTACTAGCGCCAACACCTAGCCCTGCAACCCAGCCATCTTCTTCCACATCGCCTCCTGGATTGCGTCCGCAGCGAGCCTCAGGCACTATCTGCAATCTCGGTTGGTCCTCTTGGCCATCTCACACCTGCTGTCGTCTAGCTCGCCCTCGCCCTGGCTAATGTAGTGCTTCCGAACGTCGCACGCCCTGCCTGCCGTGTAGAGGAGGAGGCTGAGCACATAGGTTGCGGCCTTGTGGCCAGCGACGGCCGCTCGGTCGAGGCACACGAGGTCGTGTTGCATGTCCTGGTGCGCGAAGACGAGCGTGAGGCTGACGATGAAGCAGGCCTTCAGGTTGCTGGCGCCGGCCGGGTGGTTGACGATGGTGAGGTAGCGCTCGTTGTCCAGCCACTTTATCGCCTTCTCTCGCTCCAGTGCCACGCGCATCCCCATGACACGCTACTTAGACGCCTTTTACATGGCCTTACAACTCCATAAGAGAAAATTAAAAGGCTAAATTAAGGGCGTTGTTGCTAGTCAGATTAGTAACATGCATGTATATGCATGCATGGATTGGTTGCCACCACAAATAGTAGTACATATTTTTGTAGGTATATAAATCGCACGTGGCTCGTAGGTCGCAGAGGTCGACCATGGGTGAGGAGAGCTCGCGACCATGAGGTCGGCGATGTGGAAAACAACATCGTGAGGAAGAGCAACGGTGATCACCGACCTTCGCCTTGGTCCTCGCCGTCATGCTCCACGTGCTCACCATGGTATCGTATTCAATATTGTGTCCGCTCACCATGACGCACGATGATCATTCTTATAAAACAAGGAGTAACGCGGCACATGAGACGAAGAGACGATCGTAATGCGTCGACACGCGAGACGAAGAGACGATCGAACGTCGACCGCGAGACGAAGAGACACATCGCGCGGGAGCCAAAGCATTAAACATATCATAGATGATTTTTAATACCAACCATCCTTGATGAGTTAATTATCACAAATGGTTTGTATTAAAACCATTTGTGAAGTATCACATACGCTTTTTAGAAAAACCGCTGTGATATTTAGTAATATCACATACGGTTCTTTGTCGTAATCATCGTGATACTTCACAAATGGTTTTTAGCGATCGATAACACAACGGTCGTTAAACCAAAACCGTACGTGATTGTATTTAATACTAACGGTTTTGGTCAATCGTCTGTGATAAAGCGTCCAGTATTAGTCGTTTTATAGTAGTGTAACATGTAACTTAACAATAGTAATATCACAACCATCCTCGGCTGCAATCAACATTTCATTCTCAGCCATAGACATGGCACTCACACCAACCAGCCATCCCAACATTTGCCAACAAACTATTTTTGCAAAAATCAAGACTATACCTGGCGAATGACACTTAGCACGCTCATGAATGTGAGCACAACTATTTAAATAGATTTACACTCTGCAGAGGTGTACAACTTTACCTGCATGATACGAGGTCTCTAGTTGGTTCGGTATTCGTCGATACCACCACACACAACATTATAGTATGCAGTCTAGAGTTCGTAACAAAGCCTTTACATTACCTAGTCCTAACATTGCACTAGTTCGGCAAATGGTACATCCTCACATCACCCGGGTTCCTCCCGTTTTAGTGAGGCATTTGCCATTGTATCGGCAAGCTTTGTTCCCAACACCTCGGT
This sequence comes from Ampelocalamus luodianensis, assembly GCA_036346255.1. Lineage (NCBI taxonomy): Eukaryota > Viridiplantae > Streptophyta > Magnoliopsida > Poales > Poaceae > Ampelocalamus > Ampelocalamus luodianensis. The sequence goes on from CM070638.1 coordinate 44,810,394, forward strand.
GAAGGGAACCCCTTCGAACAACCCTTCCAATTCATAATATAACTCGCCCACGTCAAAATCTAAGTTTTTCATTTTCATTTTATACCAAGCTAACAGAGGTAACCCCTATAGACCAACATTTCAAAATTTCCCAATTTCATACACAAATTTCCATCAAGTGTTCAAATTTAGTTAAACTAGAGCCTAGTTAAGCATTTAAGCGATATTCCTAATCGACATACCACAATTGACATTTTCTACTGCCTAAACCATATCCTAAAGGTTACAACAGTAAGGAAATCAACCTAACAAGAAGGAATCATGCACTCAATAGGAATATATCTACCGTTGCCCCCTAAATATAGAAATTTCAACTAAACATACAAGCATTCACAATAGATTATGCAAAACAAAGTTAAGTAATTAAAATAATGGGATCAACATGGCCAAAGGAGGTGCATGGCTTGCTCTGGTTGTTCAGAGAAATGAGATCACTTGATCGTCAAATATTTCGTTCACATTTCCGACGCCTATTCAAAAGAGCTGATACCAAATCACAAATAGTAAAATAAATTCAACAGCAACAAAATACAAATATTTTTAAAATATTCAGATAGATCATGATTTTATATGAATTTATAAAAAGATTCATTCAATTTGGAGTTCATATGACGAAGTTATTAGTATTTCAATTTTGCTCGGTTTGAAAAATCCTAAAATTAATAAAATGTGGCATCGAAAGCGTATTTTTTTTTGGTATTTATGCTTTTCAACAGAGAAAGTGTATTTTCTTTAAACTAAAGATGGCTTTTCCATTTTTTCCATTTTTTTTTCATAAAATCATTTTCTTACATGTGGGCCCTATATATCAATCTCTCGAGTTCTTGATTTTTTATTTTATTTATGAAAACAATGACGGTCCCACATATCATAGACTCATTAATTATTAACTAAATGATTAAACCTATTTTTTTTAACTGTGATTTAGTCCTCTGACATGTGGGGTCCACTTGTCAGCCTCTTGGTTTTAAAATGTGTTTTAATACCAAAAACATATGTAGGTCCCGCATGTTAGTGACTCATTTACTAAACACATTTAAAATTAGATTTTTGACTATATTTTCAGCCAACCCTACTTGTCAGCGACTTAATACACTTAATCACTATCATTAGCGTTAATCAAATCCTAAACGCGAGTGGGACCCACTCTCAGTGAGAGAGAGAAGCAGAGCTACGCGCGGCTGAAAGCATGGTGAGCTCACGCTAAGGATTGGATGCATGCTTTTTCCTCTCTCTTTTTAGAATTATTTCAAATTCTTATATCTCTAAACCAACTATAAAATCTAAGCCTTTAAAATTAGAGTCACCAAATTAAAGGTTAGATGTTGCTTTTCTAAATTTCTAGGTATTTATTTTTTAAAACCTCCGACAATTAGTTTCCTAACAGATTGTAAATGTACACCGGCGCTGGAAAAATCACGGAGTAGTAGAGACAGTGCCCGCCATATAACCGATCGAGAGGTGCTTATCTTTGGTTATGTTTCCCCATACTTGGTTGGTATAGTTGTTCTTGACTTCGCACTTGTTGCTGAGTGCTACAAGTATTAATGCGAGTCATTTCTGGGAGTGGGAACACACCGAGCGCGTAACCGACAGTGTTTTCGGTGCAACGTCCCAAAATTTGGCTTTTCAAAAATCTTTTGAGTAGTTTAGGTCCCTGGAAAATTTCACCAATTTTATTTGAATTAATAAAGCTTAATTGGGAATTTTCTAAATTAAAAATATTTAATTTGACTAATATAAATGTGAATTAAATAAAAACTTGTGTTATTTGGCTTCCTTGTGTTTCAAGGAATTTTTGGGTATTTTCTGAGATTTTTTCGGATTTATTTGCTATTTATTTGATCTCCTTGATTTTCGGCCTTTTATTTTAATTCCGGAAAATCAGTATTTTCTCTCTCCTCCTATGTGCTACAGTAATCCGCGATTTACTGTTCATCATGTTCCTCCCGCGCTGTCTGTCTCCAGAACGTGCACGTTTCCAACTCAAACCTTCAAATTTCCATATGTTCCTCTACGGTGCATATAAAAGCGAACGGTTTGCGCTCACGCGTCCGTCTTGATCTCCTCTTCCAATCCCCTGAATTGGTTTCCTCCAAACCAATCTATTTTCGTCGCAATCTCCAGAAAACCGAGCTCCAACCGGAGTTCTTCTCCGGCGAACTACGCCTTCGTCCGACGTCCGTCGGCCGAACCGTCTGCGGTGTTAGCTTCGCGTCGTCGCCCTCTACGTCATGGTTCCATCCACTTCGCCCGAAGATCGCCGGAGCATCGTCGGCCATTAGAGCCAAACCGTGTTCATCGCGTTGCTCGCTTCCTCCGTGAGTTTTTCGAAAATCCGACCGCGCCATCGCGTCCGGCTCGTCGTTTTCTTTCAGTTTTGCCCCTTCGCCGCTGCTACGTCGCCTCCGGCCGCCGGCCACTCCGCGCGAGCACTGTTCATGCATGTGCACTGTTCATGCATGTATACTGTGCGTTGCGTTCATGTGTTGCTCCTTTGTTCTGTAGCTTTTCTTTTGACTGCGTTCTTAATCAGTTCGGTGGCCTCCTTTGGAATTCTATCTTAGCTAATCCATTATCTAATCCTCGTTGCCATGACAGTGCCGAACTCATGCCGTCCATCCTGTGCGCCAAAATCATCTTCTGTTGCCATCACCTGCCGCCATGCGCAAGAACCAAAGGTAGCAGCTCCTGTTCTCTGTTGCTTGCGTTCCTGTTCATGCCTATTGATCCTTTTATTTGTGTAGTGCGTGTATTCTTAGTTGGTGCATCGTCTCTGTTAATTCTTCCTACTCTGCTTGTCATCTTCTTGCGCCAAAACTACGTGGCCGGTAGCAGTTTGCTGTTCTCTGTTGATTTCTTCTTTGGACCAACGTGTAGCTTTTGTTGATTGTCCTCTATTCTTCTCTAGATCCAGATCAATTCATGTGTATGCACTGATCTCCCTCCTGTTGACTTGGTCAACATCTTTTCTCTCTACTAATGAGTGGTCCCCACTTGTCATTGAGACAATCAATCCATACATCTAATTCACTCTTTGTTGATTGGACACTTATGTCAGTCAACCTTTTTAAGCCATATAAATATCTATTCATCTCACTTACATGTTGACCCCACATGTCATCCACCCACATTAAAATCCTAATTATTTCTCTCACTTACATGCGGGTCCCGTATGTCAGTCAACCTTAGTCAAACCTAGTTCATGAGCTTGGTCCACCGTGGACTAGCATATCTCTGTGGACCTGGTCCATAGACCGGTGGCCCACATGTCAACCCCTAATTCTATTTTCGGGAATTAATTTAATTCTTGAAAATCATTTTATCTTATTGGTCCCACATGTCACTCTCTCTACCTTATTTCTGGAATTATTTTAATTGTAGAAATCCATAAATATCAGTCGGTCCCACCTACCATACACTCATTCTTTTTCTAATATTTTCGGAATAGAATATTCTGGGAATATTCCGTAGAGCTTTTTCATCATTTCATGTGAATTTCAATCTTCCGAGAGCCATATCTTCTTCATCCGAATTCCGATTGATCCCATTCAAGTTTCTAAATTCATCTAAATTCAATATCTACCTTCCAGTACCATTCAATTTCAATTTGGAGTTTATTTGATTTGCCTTTTGAATTTAGTTTGTTTTGCGCTTTCTTTCTCGTTAGACGCCGAAGTCGTGGAATCGTCCGAAGGAGCAGAAGATCAAGCAAGTAGAAGATTGAAGATAAAACAAGATCACCATTGCTATAGCAAGGCAAGTTATACCTTTGATCATATTGAACCCAATTTTCAAAATTACTTTGATTCAAATTATTGCATTTACTTTAAGTAATTATTTAAATACTTTTGGGTTTAGCTATTAATCCAATTTGTTATATCCACTTTGTCTATTGTATGTCATAATCTTTTGTCACCCTAGATTGGTTCATATTTAGTTGGTGCTATGGTATTACCAATGTGGGTTGGTTAGTACGAGTAGATTGCTTAGCCATGCAACGAGTCATCATCATCACCTGAGTTGCAATTATAAATTTGACTAAGTGACGATGGAACTATGTGTAAAACTGTGTGTGCTATGTGTTATTACTTTGTGATAGCATGTGTTGCACCTAACCAACAGGGTGGGAAAGGATTTGGACTGGGGCAAGTGGTGGATACTGTGTGATATGGTGGACTTTGTGATGGGAAAGATAATCTTTGTGATCTAGTTAGAATATGGAAGTCTTGCCTTGGTCAATTAAGGACTTAACTTTGTGCGCCATTGAACTGAGCCTTACTGTACGACCACATGCCCAGTATGGGACGGGCGACTTAGTAGGTTATGGATTCTTGGCATTGATTACTCGGTGGTAGGTTAGGCTATGGGTGGAGGTGTGTACTACAAGGTAGTCGCATCACGGGCGGTTCGCGTGTCCCCCACATCGGTGCGTGTTATGCCAAAGCGCCGTTTGGGTTGGCATAGCGGTTTGTAAGCACATCGGAGTGTCAATGTTGAGATGAAGTTTCGAACCGTTTTGTTATGATCGGTCGGCCACACCGTTATATCGTGTGGGTAAAGTGTACAACCTCTGCAGAGTGTTAAATCAATTTATTCGAATAGCCGTCCGTGGTCATGGACATGCTCGGGGATTTCACACGAGGTAGATTTTCATAAAACTATTGGGAAGGGACAACTGTGTGATTTAAGTCATATGGTGTGTGAAAGAATTTGATTAGGCTATGTGTCTTTGTGAAAACAATTTATTAAATTAATATTGTCTATTTGTTTTGAATTATGCTTTCAATCTATTATTCATATTCAATTGCAAATGTTGCATTTTCAAAAAAGAACCACGAAAGCCTTTTCCTTTGGAATAAGCCGCATCTATACATTGCATTACGTGGTATGATTTGCGAAGTACGGTTGTGTACTCACGCTTGTTGTAAAACTTGCGCCCAAACCTACTGAGTGAAGGAATCGTCGGTCAACAAGGTCTACTTCAAGGATCGAGGAGAACTAGGTCGCGCACCCCACCGATTGTCGTGGGCATATGGATGGGCTTCATTGAAGTTATTCCGTTTCGTTCGCCATGACTTCATTGAGCTATTAAGCCTTCCGAGGCATTAATTGTAAGCTTTGACCTTAAGGTCTTTACTCTGATATTTGTTGTTATTTACCTATTTATTAGTCACCTTTGTATATGAAACTGATATTTCATCGATGTTGCCACTGTGTGCACTAGCGTGATCCTGGACTAGTGCAGTATACACAGAGGGTCCAGAATTGCATTTTTGGGTCCCGACATTCGGGCACGCGCCTTCGAATCATACTTGGGCCATCTTTCTTCCAAAAGGTTAACGTGTTGGTGGAGTACTCCACATTTATAAGTTGTGTGCTCCTTTTCTTTCCAAAACCGATGTGAGACTATCCTAACATGGTGATTAGGCCGAGGTGCCTAAGAAATCGTCAATCAAAATGCTTCGGTGCCCACCCGGTCATGCGAGTCATTCCCTCACTCGGCGTGGCAGATTCAATCTATTCGTCCAAACTTTCAAGTACTACTATTACTGTCCAAATTATAGTTGCACTTATATTTTCACAGTTTGCAACTCTACAACTAGCTAGGGTTACGGTTGCACACACGCTTGCTTAGCAATTCACATCGTCGGGCAGGTTGGTTGGACGGCATCAGTGGTAGGGCCCTTGTGAGGTCTGTATATCTGGGCTGAGATGAGTTACTTGTTGAGTAGAACTCTGCGCGCCACAAAAGTTGGGCTGCTACAAGAACTGGGCCAGTAAGCTAATTGGGACCTAAAAATCATACGAGTATGGTTCCCAACTGCAAATTGTGTTTCACCATGAATGAGGCTGGTAGATATCTTCTAGCAACGCAAACTGAAACCCCTTCTTCTATTTTTCTCATTTCGCCATTGTGATTGTGAATAGACAGGGACCGATGCATGTATGTTCTTCGGTGTCTTCCTCTGCTTCTTAATTTTCTTTTTGTTCGCACGCCAAAGACTTCCAAGTCGTCCTGGTTGCTTCTTTTTCATTTGTTTGCGTAGGAAAAACATCCAAGTCGTTTTCTCCATTAGTTTCAGACTTTTAGTCTATCAAGGGAGATAATGATGACAAGGGACAGTGGTTGAATAAGTCAAGTGCAAGTCACTTTCTCGGAAATATTTTAAACTATTCGAATACCAGTTTGGTCATACACAAAATTAATTTTGGTTATCTCACAGTTCCATGCTTATTGCCTACTAAATGCATCATTGATATATATATATATATATATATATATATATATATATATATGTGTGTGTGTGTGTGTGAGAGAGAGAGAGAGAGAGGGAGAGAGAGAGAGGGTCATCACAGATGGTTCTAAACTGTTATCACAGACGGTTTCTGAACCGTCTGAATTTATGTGTCTGTAATAACAGATGCTTATCACAGAAGGTTTGTTAGCCGTCTGTGATAAGTCACAATATAGATAGTTTTGTGGTATAAACCAGTATGTGAAGGCCTACTATCATAGGTGGTCTTGTAGTTCTTTGGTGGCACTTTAAAAATAGAATGACATATATAGGTATAGTCAGTTTGAGAGGCATTGTTACGAAGTGTGATATAGGATTATTGTGTGGTAGCGCGTATCGGAAATCGTGTCTTGTGTTGCAGTGTGGCACTCGATTCCTTGTGTGTCCCTCCCCTGGCAAGATAGGCATTGAACGACCTACGTGATTCCAAAAAGTTATCCTCGGCCATTTCAAAGGAAGGAAGACTACCATAGAGTTATGTATGGAGAAAATGAGCATACCTATCGAGTATTTCTTGCACAAGGGTGAAGTCGTGGTTTTTGTTGAGTAGGGAATCAAGGTATATTATCTTGTTCCACTTTGGTACAATGGCTAAAAGGATCTAATGGAACCTACTCATTTATGCCGCTATAGTCATTAAACCTAAGTTCGTATTGCGTATAAAGTACAAATGAAATTTGTATAGCAAGTAGTGAAACACTTACTTCTGATTGTAGGGCACTAGTATGTAGTCCTTGTCACCCTGAGCAAGCAATCCAGTCGTTATATAATTCTCGACGTAGGATGCGTCTTGGGTGATGCATTACTTAGAGATTAAGTGTGGGTCGAGGAAACCCACTAGTTCTTGCGATTGTCGGGCTTGTTGCATCATGTATCTATACATAAGCAATGAGTTATGATATTTATCGGTATTATGTGAATGTAGAACTTGATTGTACACACTTAAAATGTCCCGCATCGTAGAAGTGAAGCGTCGAGGGCATCGAGGTTGAATAGTTTGAATAAGTCTTGAAGCCCACGACTAAGTGGTCCGACTTTGTGGAGAAATGCCTCTTCGTATCGCGGTGATTCCGGTGAGGCCAATTTGATCTCTCCTCGTTGGTCTTCCGCATGTACTAGGCATGTAAACTCGGCAACCCATTCCAACATGGGCTAATATTGTGTCGAGGACCAGCGGACTTTCGAGGAATATTTTTGGGCTTGAGAGGTGCCTTAGTGTTCTTGATTTCGATTTGGCCTTAATGACTACGCCCGCTATACATCCTCCCGGAGACAACTTGGGAACCGTCACGTGGCACGCTTTTTTGTTCCTTCGGCGTCTTCTCCACGGGAACCGATACGACGGCCTTTTGAAGCGGAGGTTGAGGTGGAGTCATCGAGGGTCCTATTAGAGAGGCATGGTCGTGTGAAGATCGTGGCACTGCAGGGTCAGGGGCAATGTCCGTCTTGGGCCACTGGACAAAAGTGTGCACGACATCCCCTAGTGTTATGATGTCTTCGTTTGGAGGCATCTCTAGCAGGACCGCCATGAAATTATCATGTACCATGTCCACTTAGACCTTGGCGTAACCCTGCGCCAGTTGGGCACCGTGCAGCAGTGTCTCTTCCTGGCATGGAAACGCCATCCCCTGCCCAGCCTCAATAGAAATAGACCCAACCAGCCTCACTTGGAGCTTGCAGGGCGTGGGCTCCTATGTCGGGACCCAAAAATACAATTCTGGACCCTCTGTGTATACTGCACTAGTCCAGGATCACGCTAGTGCACACAGTGGCAACATCGATGAAATATCATTTCCATATACAAAGATGACTAATAAATAGGCAAATAACAATAAATATCGAGTAAAGACCTTAAGGTCAAAGCTTACAATTAATGCCACGTAGGCTTAATAGCACAATGAAGTCATAATGGAACGAAGCGAGGAATAACCGGTGAAGCCCATCCATATGCCCACAGCAAGCAATGGGTCACGCGACCTAGTTCTCCTCGATCCTTGAAGTAGACCTTGTTGACCGCGATTCCTCCATTTCTGTAGGTTTGGGCGCAAGTTTTACAACAAGCGTGAGTACACAACTGTACTCGCAAGTCATACCACGAGATGTAATGTATAGATGCAGCTTATTCCAAAGGAAAAGGCTTACGTAGTTATTTTAGAAATGTAATATTTGCAATTGAATATGAATAATAGATTGAAAGCATAATTCAAAACAAATAGACAATATTAATTTAGCGATTGTTTTCACAAAGACACATAGCCTAATCAAATTCTTTCACACGACCATATGACTTAAATCACATAGCCGTCCCTTCCCAAAGGTTTTATGAAAATCTACCCTCGTGTGAAATCCTCAGCATGTCCATGACTGCTGACGCGCTATTCGAATAGATTGTTTAACACTCTGCAGAGGTTGTACACTTTACCCACAAGATGTAATCAACTGGATCGAGTGATCACAACAAAACCTTTCGTGAAACTTCATCTCAACATTGACACTCCGATGTGCTTACAAACCGCTATGCCAACCCTAACGGTGCTTTGGCATAACACACATCGTTGGACGGGGAAGACGAATCGTCGCGATGTGAACCGCCATCGAGGTGAAACACACCTCCACCCCGCACATAGCCTAACCTACACCGAGTAATCAATGCCAAGAATCCATAACCTACTAAGTTAGGCCCGTCCCATACGGGCATGTGGTCGTGACAAAGAAGGCTCAGTTCAATGGCGCACAAAGTTAAGTCCTTAATTGACCAAGGCAAGACTTCCATTTTCTAACTAGATCACAAAGATTATCATTCCCATCACATAGTCCACCATGTCACACGCCTCCACCACTTGCCTCGCCTAAATCCTTTACCACCCGGTTGGTTTCAAGGTGCAACACATGCCATCGAAGTAATAACACATAGCATTAATGGGGCTTTACACGAAGTTCCATAGTCACTTAGTCATAGTTCATATTTGCAACTTTCATGAGATGTGAGACTCGTAGCATGGCTAAGCAATTGTACTCCCATCTAACCAACCCACGTTGGTAATACCATAGCACCAACTAAATATGAACCAATCTAGGTGACAAAAGATTATGACATACAATAGACAAAGTGGATATAACAAATTGGATTAATAGCTAAACAAAAGCATTTAAATAATTACTTAAAGTAAATGCAATAATTTAAATCAAAGTAATTTTGAAAACTAGGATTCAATATGGTCAAAGGTATAACTTGCCTTGCTATAGCAATGATGATCTTAATTTATCTTCAATCTTCTACTTGCTTGATCTTCAGCTCCTTCGGACGATTCCGGACTTCTGACTAACTTGAAAGAAAGCACAAACAAACCAAATTCAAAAGACAAATCAAATAAACTCCAAACTGAAATTGAATGGTACTGGAAGGTAGATATTGAATTTAGATGAATTTAGAAACTTGAATGGGTTCAATCGGAATTCGGATGAAGAAGATATGGCTCTCGTAAGATTGAAATTCACATGAAATGATGAAAAAGTTTTTACGGAATATTCTCAGAATATTCTATTCCGAAAAATATTAGAAAAAGAATGAGTGTATGATAGGTGGACCGATTGGATTTATGGATTTCTAAAATTAAAATAATTCCGAAATAAGGTAGAGAGAGAGTGACATGTGGGACCAATAAGATAAAAAGGCTTTTCAAGAATTAAATAAATTCTCGAAAATAGAATGAGGTGGTTGACATGTGGGCCACTAGTCATGGACCGGGTCCACGAGATATGCTAATCCACTGTGAACCAAGCTCATGAACAGTTTTGACTAAGGTTGAAACGTGACATAGGACCAGCATATAAGTGAGAGAAATAATTAGGATTTTAAATAGGAAGATGACATGTGGGGTCTATATATAAGTGAGATGAATAGATATTTAGATGTGTGGCTTGGATTGATTGAATGGCAAGAAGACCATACATCGGGAGAGAAAGAATTAGCACAGGAGAAAGCATGTGTGTTTTGGCGCACATACATCTAAATCTTTTGATGACAATGCTTATTACGGAGAAAACAAAGCATAGAGCTTTGCCTGGCATGTTCATGTGGCAAGGAATTAGCAGGCAGGAAGCATGAACTAACAAGAAGTGGCAAAGCAAAGAGGAGGAAGGATTAGTCATGAGCATCACAGATATGAACATGAAGCAGGATAAAGGCATGGAGAGGCTGCTGCGCCCATTCGGTTATGGCACAAGGAGGTGACAACGAATCTTTTGTGATGGGCGAGCAAAGATTAGAACATGGATTAACAGGCGAGAAGAAATCTAAAAAAAGTCATCCAACTAAACAACATACATCTTTAGGACACATGTACGA